>BOPM01001072.1:54516-67416 GCA_022179025.1 Porites australiensis | reverse complement strand
GGGGGGGGGGGGGGGGGGGGGGGGGGGGGGGGGGGGGGGGGGGGGGGGGGGGGGGGGGGGGGGGGGGGGGGGGGGGGGGGGGGGGGGGGGGGGGGGGGGGGGGGGGGGGGGGGGGGGGGGGGGGCGAGTGCGAACGCACCCCGTGCACCCCTCCTGGTTACGGGCCTGCGTTTAAGTACTCACTCCAGGTACTTATTTATTTATCTTTAATGACATGCATATTACTTTTCCCTAATATATTTTGTAACAGGCTAAGTTTAAGCTATAACTAACAGTTGACTGTATCTTTTTTTAAGGAAATGACACGGTTAAGCCTAGCCCCTCCAAGAGCGTACAATCCACAGAAAATGTTGCAGTGGGTAAGCTACTTTTTTCAACTTTATTTTATCAGCTTTATTTTATTACCTTAACCGCATCAACGTTGCAAAGAAACAGGTGTGTGAGAGCACTGCAACATAAATTGACTTTTCAGTAACTTCGACCCAGTTCAGCAGATTCTGAATATCCATAAGACTTACTTGAGGTCTGTCGTAGTCGTCGTTGGTTTTGGAACAAACTCCACGCATGTGGCAAGAATTGAGGGATTTAGTTCACGCTTTGCATATTCAGGCTGTCAGAACAAAGTGCATTGTTAGTAAATAACATTTCTTCCGTTTCCCTTTCCTTTTGTTTTACCTTTTGCGCTGGCGCATCGATCGTAACGTTAGGTAGTTATTTCACAAATTAGAAATGGGAATGGAAGTGAATCGTTTGGTTAGCTCTCTGTGCTCTCGCGCGTGCTTGCCGCAAGCGTTGCTTCTCTAACCGATTTACACAATTTACCTTTGTCACCTAGCTGCTCTTGCCGTTTCCTCTGATTCTTAACTATCTAGCTGTTTATCAGAATTCTTCTTTATCTAGGCCCTTCCGAGCCACCTAAAGCTGTTTCATCCAACGCGGACTCAGGAGTAAGAGCCCTTTCAGCTCTAAGCATGTTGGTCTTTTCCTACCTTCTAAAAATGCTTTGATGGTAAGATTTATATCTGTTTCTAGATTTAGATTGTAGGAGCCACATCTTTTCTGAACTGGTTATAATAATTTCTACTGCTTTGTTTCGTATGGCCTAAAGGTGACTGCACTCATTAGCAAGTGATCTTTAATTTTAATTACACGCTGACAATATGCGTAAATACCGTTGAATTTGAACTGCCAATATACACTATAGACCTATTCGGCTAACTCAATGTTGTACCCAATTCAAATCTCCCGGGGATATGATTCTTTGTATATTGTATTTGCATTTCAATGTGGCATTCACATTTAAATGATATGGAAATTCCTGAAACAAAAGGTTTTATTCCCAAAGGGTTTGAATGGGGTACAGCATTGAGTTAGCCGATCCCATAGCCCGCGGCGCATTATTGTGGCAAGTCTAGTAAATTATGTGCCCGCAACAAACCTAGAAACCTCGAAAGCAAACGCTGGTGACGCTTTCATGCTGTGTGAGCAGAACGTAAGACAGAGATTTGAGGTTAGGTTTTTCTTCGTGGTAAATTGCAAATGCTGTAAATTTTCAACGAGTTTGCTTGGCTCGTGCACGTGGGAATTTTGGATGGAGTTTAAAAAAATCAAATTCAAGGCGTTTGTTAAACAACTATAAATATCTTAACATTACTTTTTTACCTAATTTTAAGGCAATTTTTCTAAAACTGAATAAAAAAAAAAGAATAGCGTTGATTTGCTTCATTGAAATAACCAGCATCCTTGCCTATGCAAAAACGCAGCTCCATCAGGCGGTAAAACCCTGTTCATTTAATGTTGTTAAAAGAAGAAGCTTCTAACTTTTTGCTATGAGATTTTCTTATGCGTAAAAATTTTAGCTTGACTTCAAGCTGCCTTGAACGCCTTTCGACAAATGGTCTCCATTATTTCAATAAATGTCAACAAGACTAAACTTCCCGCTACAAAAGGGTTTGCAGGCTATGAAACATGGTTCACGGGAGCAACCTTAATTGAAAGAGGTGTATAAAAATGTTGCTAGTCAGGGCAAGCGGTTTCGTTGCGTTGCGTCACGTTATTCTAAAATTTCTAAGATTGAATCTATTTCTTTGGGTGTGTGAGCTTGCTAATTCGTTTCATTTGTTCAGAGTTTATATTTTCTGAACTGGTTAGAATAATTTTTAAGAGTTCTCAACTTTTCAGGAGCAATAATGCAATTGGAAGATTATAGCTCCAGGCTTCTGAGATTATGCATCGCTTTATTACTACAGCTCCGTTTCGTATGGCCATTATTCTAACCAGTTCAGAAAATATATTCTCTGAACAAAAGAAACGAATTAGCATGTTCTATGCCCCCACAGAAATAGACAGATTCACTCTTAGAAATTTTAGAACGTAACGCAACGCAACGAAACCGCGTGTGCTGTGATGTAAAATTGGACCTCGTAGTGGAGCTTGCTCTGTGAGTGATCCAGGCCTCTTTGCGAAGTTTACAAATAAATTAACGGTCACTCGCTAAAATTACCTCTGAAGCCTGGAACAATCTTCCAATTGTAGCAACCACATCAATATCTACTGCGCCATTTACAGCGAAATTCATTGTATCGCGCTGCGCGTTTTGCAAACGTCGAAGGGATTTTGGGTCTTCCTGTTCCATTAATCATTTGAGTGGGGGTGGAGTGAAAGGAAATCACATGGAGCTTGGCCCACAAGTGCAAAACTGATAATGATTCCCGACTAGGCTACAATAGACTGTTCAAGAATAGAGGTGGAAATCGCGATGGTGTATGAACGTTTTGTCGAGAGAAGGAGGCAAATGTTGCTTTATTCTTGCAAAAGACAGCAATAAGAAAGATCAGAAAAATCTTCGAAGCAAACTAGTCGATTATTGCCCGAAACAGGACGATCACATGAACTAACCTCAAAACACAGAAAGAAACAAAACGGACCGAAATCCACCAATCACAAATCGCTAACCATGACCTTTTGAACATGTTCAAGTAAACATGTGTTTGCTAAGAGGTCCGCTAAGATGATTGACGGAACAGATAGAAAGACCTAAAACTTCTTCGAAGCTTGCAAAACGCGCCCGAATTTCGCTGTAAACTTAATCATACTAAAACGTAATCTCATTGTTATGAATCTTAGGTGACGGATAAAAGCACTCTGCAATATGGGTCTACTGACTTATTGAACGGTTGGTTTATCAAAACACAACAACAACGTACTTGTAATCCACAGATAATCATTCATTGGATTGATGATAATGATGCGTAAAACTCAAGAGCCAAACACAGTTAGACAGAGGGAAACAGCCCTTACAAAGAAACTCCAAGATGTAAAAATAAATAAATAAATGATGGTGTTTACATAGACTCCTAGTAGTCCCCATTTTTCCTCAGGGATAGTAAAGCGAGCGAAACTTGAGCGCACCTGAATTGCCTTTCTCGCGTGGAGTGATTTTCACGCGCGCTTGCGTTTCGCTCGCTTTACTATCCCTGAGGAAAAATGGGGACTACTCGTTGTCTAGCGTTTGCAAGGTTCTACAGCTCTGACACAAGTTTCTAGGTTTATATCAAGCCTTGACACATATGGTCATATACCAAAATAATGGTGTTGGGAAAAAGGTTACTGTTTCTCGGGATGTTATTTAAACGGAAAATGGAAAACGAAAAAACAAGACAATGGGCATGAGAGGAAAACAGATAATGAAAAATATGTTTACTGGTTGTCTTTACACTAGAAAAGTTTCAAGTGACTTGAAAACCATTCTTGAAACCAACTTTGCGAACTTGCGGTTTCTTGAGCTTTGAGAAAGGCGAATCAGGTCAATCAATCTTAAATGATTATGTTGCGTGGGAAAGTATCCTTAAGTTAACCTAAAAAAAGAAAGAAACAGATGTGTGTGAAGCTTCCTTTTACTTGAAGAATTTTAAATTTTCTTGTCTTGAAATATTTCGTAGCTTATTTAGGCTCTAGTGTAAAGACTACCATTGACAGGGCTGGGATTTAAGTTTGGATTTGCTTCTAGTTTTTCATTTTTTCTTTTCCCTGTCCGTTTCCCTTAATTTCACGTTTTAGTTACGTCTGTGTTTGGTGATGTTCTAACGAATCTTTTAGGTCCGGTGTTGTCTTTTGGTGTAAGAATTCTTTAACTAAGGTGGAATGAACTGTTTTTGCCCTCAAACGGTTCAAACATTGGGTTGCGAGGATGAGCAGGGTCAGTAAGATATACCAACATAATATATTAATTTGAAAAGGGGCTTAATCTAATGCAACACAAACGTTTGATCAGTTGATTTATATACCATGTTTTGTTGGACTAAAAATATGCCGGCTGACCGCTGCTTTCCACTTTTTTCTTTTTTCTTTTTTGGAGGTGGGGGTATGGAATGTTCGTAAGTTTTCTATTCGGCTACTGAGCACCCTTAGAATTATTCGAATAGAATTTTCATACGAAATAAACCATACATTTCAACGCAAAGTCTATTAATTTATTCATTTATATGTTTATTTATTTGAGCATTTATTTTTTCTAGTTTTATTTAATCTTTGATTGTAGTTTTATTTTTAAACTACCAACTTTATTATATTCCCAAAATTTATTCGTCCACCCCCTGAAGGCCAACCCAGCTTATACAATGATTGGTTATTTATTCACGGTAACATCATAGACAAAAGAATTGTCTTGATCAGAGAGCTAAGTACAGTTGAAATTCGTCCAGAAAAATCCTCAAATGTTGTCAAAATAAAGCCTATGACATGCCCGATTTTCGTTGATGTAATTTTATGTTCTCTAACTCGAAACTTTTATTTTGGGACGTGCTCATTTAAAGCAGATATGTTTTGCGAGAAAACTGAAAAAAAGCTCTTGCCTAATGAAACTTAATCAATTTTTACATTATCTGGACCTCTTCGGGACTCTGGTAATAATGTTATTTCTAAGAAAAGTGTGCCCATAGACTCTTTTTCCCGATTCCTGTACAATCAGGGACTATAGGCTTTATTTCCGGAAGAATATCTTGAGGAGCGATCCGAGTACACGGACTCAGGATTTTTTTAATAATCTTTAAAAAGAATTATTTCGATGCAGTTTTTCAACAAAAATTTTCGCTGGCAATAAGTGTGTTTACAAGAGGTTGCCTCAAAAATAAAGTGCCCATATTTGAGGCAATAGCATCTACCATCAGCAGTAGTGTTTAATAACTCCCTTGGAAAATCATCATTACACTCGTATACTAAAATGTGGTGGACTACACCCTCGAGGCCTCCTTGGCTGATAGGTTCGCTCTACGTTTACAAAATAAGCCAATTTTAGTTCCTTCGCCTTTTTGGTCAAATGTCAGCAATAATATTCGCCTCGTGTAAGAGAATCCAAGACAGTCTCGGATTCAGGATTCCACGCCATGCATTCCGCATTCAAAGTAGTGGATTCCGGATTCATTTTCGGTTCAAGTTGGATTTCGGATTCCAATTGTTAGCGGGATTGCGGATTCCTTGAGCTACATTCCAGATTACAAAGTCCAGGATTCTGGATTTCACAAGAATTCCGGAATGCGGATTACCTTTAGTTACATGGAGCCCGGCAAAGAAGAGAAGAGTGTGTCACCCAGAAGCCACAAACGTAACAGATTGCTTCGACTCCGTTTGACTAGAATCTCACCTTTGCAACATGATGGGTTTCATCGACTGTAAGGCTGCACATATGTAGCTAGTGTCATCGTTGGGGATGACAGTCTAAAAAACAAACAAAAATATATAAATAAATGGCTTTTTAAATTCACATGAACTAATTATATGTTTATACACATTGGAATCCTTGGGTTCGCACAGGAGAGAAACAGGACCTTTGTTGTGTTTTGAAATATCAAAGGTTTTGGTATGAGATGGTTAAGTTGGTTCAGGAGATAAACACTCCTTTGTCCCCGGTTACCAGAACTGTGCTGTAGAATTGAATTTTCTGTAGCTGGATCTTCTGGGTGGTAAGTGTAGATCAATTTTGTTGTCCCTGCCCAAAAACAATAACAGTTTCCCAAGCTTTCACACACGGCAGGGGGTTGTAAGCCTGGCATAGAGACGCCCAGATATAGAGGATATTACATGGCCGCGCGGGGATACGAATTTTATCTTCGAGTGCTGAAAGTATCTCTCACGAGTGAGCGAAGCGAACGAGTGGAAGAGATACTTTCAGCACGAGAAGGTAAAATTCGTATCCCCAAGCGGCAAATGTAATGTTCTGTTTATTTTATAGATACTGATGAAATTCCTACACAAAACACAACTTTTCTTGTAATTGGCTAATCATGTTAGTTAAACCATGGCGACACCAATATCCTCACGCGGGAAAGATAAAAATAATATCTTCACTGCGCACGATGAAGATATGATTTTTTAGTAAAAGGAAAATATCCTTGTATTTCATCAGTATCTATATAATAAATTAAATTCGTTAAGGAAAATTTGTTGCTACGTTAGTTTCATGGAATAGGGGTGGACGACTGCTGATGTTTCAGACTACTGCTACGTCTTTTAGAACTCTCTTTACAGCGTCTTTCTTTTTCATGGCCACTCTCACTCAAGAGTCACACCCTGTGAAACGAGATTTGGCCGTTAGCCGAATGAAACCGGCAATTTTTTAATAGGTTGTTAATAACTTCTCAGCTTTTAAATATCTTTATATAATTGATGCAACTAAGTGTTAACATTAATTTTTAAGACGTTGAAATGTCTAGTATGTCCCTACCTCAATTTTATTTTCTTGAGGATCACATGTATCCAGTTTTATTTTAAATTTCATGGTGGTTTTTCCATTGTCTTCCTTAAGAGATAGCAACTCGTAATCCTGCTGCGAATCGATATTTGGCGTGACGCGACCATCTGCATGTCGATCCTGTAATGTGCAAACAAAATTTTTCGGCTTCATGTAGGATGATACTTAAGGGTATAGTTTATTCATAAATATACTGACTTACACATATGCCACAGACCAGCGGATTGCAAATAACCATCGATTATTATCCGGATTACACGCATACACAGGACAATTTCCTACGCCTGACTGACAATTCTAGGCTGTTCTTTCATTATCCATTAAGTAAACGTGAACAGCATTCAATGTCGCTCAGTCCTAAATAATTATATAAAAAGCTGAGATTCAAGTCATTCAGAAGCACTGCACACGGCCTGGCTGAAGATCAATCAGAACTGATCATAGAGGGTGACCCCCTCTACAAACTAGGATCAGAAGCACTACCCAGATTTGGGTAGCCATACGTCATCAATATGGAATTTCTGCGCTTTTTCCTCAGGCCTGATTTCATGAAGAATGAAAATTCTGACACATTAACATTTCATTAGTAGAGGGTAACCCCCTCTGCAAACGAGGATCAGAAGCACTGCCCAGATCTAGTTAGCCATGCGTCATCAATATGGAATTTCTGCGCTTGTTTCTCAGGCCTCATTTTCATGGGGAATGAAAATTCTGAGACATTAACATTTCAGAAACGTTAGCAGGTAAGGGGTATACTCTAATTGCAAAGATTACATTGTGTGTCGCGATCGACATCTAATTTGGCATCAAGTTAAATGAAATCAGGCTAGAATATAATTAATTATACAGACAGTCGAAGAAGTCATGCACTCTCGCAAAAAAAAAAAAAACGCAAAACAACCAGTCACCAATTCAGATCATTCCATAAAGGTTGATCGCGTTAAAAAAGGGGAAAAAATTATTTCGTAATATGTCGAGCAAAAAAACTAATTCGATTTAAGTTCAGTTTAACCGCAGGAAGGGAAGACAATTAACCACTCGCAGTTATAGAAATTAGGCAACACTGAGCCACTGTACAATTGATTCTTTTGTTTTTGTTTGGCTGTATTTAGCGACGTCTATTTAATTTGTTTCACGGTTTACGATTTTAGTTACGGTAATATAGTTACGTAATCAATGGCTTTGTTTTGTACATTAGCAGCTACTTTGCAGTGAGCTAGTCGGCTTTAATTATATCATTCTCCTTCAGTTATACCTGCCACGGTAATGGCTAAATGGAGCCTGTATACCGGTTAGGATAGAGAGAATCTAACAGACTTTCACTGAGTCAACTAGGAGGCTATAGGGAGGTGGGGAGACAGAGAATGATATAACTTTTACACAGAGATATATTTTATGCAATAAATGTCGTGTCTCCTCACTAGCTTCACAATGACGTAATCACTGTGATTTAAGCCTAACGAACCTCAAGCCAGTAGTGACTTAGTGTGGGACAAAAGACCATAGAGACCTCTGAACAAGAGCGCCATTACAATACGCTGATACAGTTAGTTCTAAAGTCAGCTAAATTACTTGCCTTAAGGTACGTTTGTCTGTCCTTCACCCATCCTATTACAATATCTGCTCCTTCCATTTTGCATTATTTTTGACCGCTGGAGAGGCCAAATCCCACCCATCCCGTCGTCTTCACCTCAACAGTGAAGAAAATGTCCTTTTTTTCAGCGTCTACATTCCAGTAAAGCTTGACATTTTGACTCTCGTCAATTGGAGAAAAGAACCAATGTTCAGCAGCCAGATCAGCTGAGGATTAAGACTGTACGGTAGCTGCCCATCAATTGAAAAAGAAAAGGCCTAGTGCTATTGACAACATTGTGCTCGTCTCGTCACAAGGCCGGACTAAACTTAGCCGAACCGTAACAGTTACCTCCATTAATATTGGACCTTTGTCATGCGTGACGTAAATAGGAATTTTTCTTTTGTGCTGAAATTCAAGAAACCAGTAAACATCATCAAACAATATTACTAATTAAAAGTGAATTAATTTCTTTTGTTACATAATGCAATATCATCTACGGTTTAAGTGTCCCAATTAAATCAGAGAACAGAAGCAAATGAAATACACAGACCCAAATTAACGACCTCAGTGAAGTGCAAAATGTTTCGCTGAATTTGGATACTCGGGCGAGGTCTGTCTAGGGAGAGATTTAGTTTATAATTCATATTCTCCTTATTTACTTTGGGTTTAAACCTATTAAGACTATGCTTTCCAAATGTTCGCTTTAGGTATTTTTAGTAACTTGCACTGAATATGCATTGAGATGTTTGAGTAACCATTTAAGGCTTGTGCCATGTTCAACGGCTTTGAGTTATTCACTGAGTAATAAAGAATCCTTTTAAGGATTCTAACACACCGGGCTGTGACAAACTTCATTGCCATTGCTCAGGTTCCCTGAATTTTACACGTTGTACTTCGATTTCAATGTTGGCTCTCTAAATGAAGATCTTCAGATTTCCGAGTAATACTTTCCTTACTATAATACTTTCATTTGTCTTTTATATTTGTCTTTCAATTAGTTTGTTTTGAAACTGCGCAGAATAGGTTTAAATCTTGGGCCATTTAAATTTCCATCTCGTGTATTTGCTTTTAATTTGCCATAATCATGCAACTGATTTGCCACATGCATGGAATGACTTTGCTATCTGTGAAATTATGACATCCTGTCGGACTGCTGGGCGAATAGTGGAAACGTCTTAGTTTAGAAAGTGAAAAGTTTTACTAACTTTTGTCATTTTTGTTGAAGGTAAAAGTTAGCAGAGTTTGCAATTTCATTTATATACTCGCTATGACGGGCTATTCGGGGAGGCTCCGCGTCCGAAAGGGCTACTTTTCTCAGGTTCGAGGTATATTAAAAGGTACAAGCATTAACCACAAAGGACTGCAAAGGACCGCAAACGAATATGCCGGAGAACGTAGGATCTATAAAGACCTGATCAACAAAAATGAAAAGTAGACATATTAAATTCTGCAAGCAGAATACTGCAAAGCTGATCGTACTACGTGAAAATTAACTCTGCAAGACATCAACACGACAGCCATAGACAGCTGTTTCGCCCTCTTTGGGGCTCGTCAGTATGGCGTAACAACCAGAAAGCTCTGGTGAAAAATATCCGCGCACTCCAATTTGTGTATTCTGGGGCCGTAGATCTTTTGTAGATCCGATATGCCGTAATTTTTGCATTACGGCATATCGGATCTATAAAAGATCTACGGCCCCAGAATACACAAATTAGAGTGCGCGGATATTTTTCACCAGAGCTTTCTGGTTGTTACGCCATACTGACGAGCCCCAAAGAGGGCGAAACAGCTGACTATGGCTACAATCCCGGTCTGTTTTGAGTTCTTTCGGTGTCGTGTTGCATGTCCATGTGTTTAAGGTTGGTTTTGGCCAACTATTTGTTTTCTCTGCGAGACATCAACTTGACACTTGGACTCTTGCCCCCTAGAAGACACGTGCTATAGCGTGATTCTGTGGGTATTGAGAGTTCTGGGTCAGAGCTTAAATCAGAGGGCGCGGATATTTTTCACCAGAGCTTTCTGGTTGTTACGCCATACTGACGAGCCCAGGGCGAAACAGCTGTCTATGGCTACAATCTCATCGCCCATCATCTCCTTCGAGACGCCATCTGGGTTTACCTTGATCCTTGTGGTCTCGCCATAGTGTAAATTTTCCCCCAAGTATCTGTTTTGGTTATAATTAAACCGATGGCGTGGCATACCAGACTCCTGACAAGCCCATATCTCCCTATCGTCACATCGGGGTGACTGCCTACAGCTTCAAAACGCTGTGTTTAACTGGCCTTCGCTCTGTCAAGTGTTGACTCATGAGACACCCTTAGCCCGACGGAATTCGTGTTTACCGTACATAAAGTGCTGCTCCAGAGCAACTCACTCGCCCCATGTAAGGTAATCCATATTCCGGAATCTAGGAAATTTAGAATCCTTGGATTTGGAATCCGGAATTTAGCTCAAGCAGTCCGGAATCGAATTTCCGCTGACAAAAATTCTGTAATCCGGAATCCACAGCGTAGAATCCCGAATCCAACACTGTCTCAGATAACCTTACATGGAGCGAGATGACAGCCGGACAAAATTATCGTGAACCGTATGAAATGGCTCCTGCAATTTTCAAATCAAACATCACTCGTGGCCACAACTAACGAAATGCACTCGCGTTCACAAGAATTTTTATAATTATTACATTTATGGTTAAAATTTATTTCATTTAAATATATAGGGAACCAGATTATTACATGATTTATAGTTAGTAATTTATTACCTTAATTTATGGTTGATTGTTATTACACATTTTTGGCTGATATTAGACTTATGATTGACGTTTATTACATTTCATGGGTAATGTTATATTCATGGTTGATTACATTTATGGGTTACCACAGGCGATTGAAATGGGCGCTTGCATGAAAGGTCTGATGGGGCTGAAGGGGTTGAATGCAGGCGGTTGCCCTCTCCGCCTTCTTTATCGCCCCTCGGCTTGAATTTCCGACCCTCTCTCGAGTCTACCCCGAGAAGACATCATGAGTTCATTTTTTTTTCTTTCCACAAAATCATTTAGTGATATCATTCCTGTCTATAATATAATTTCCTAAAAAAGCCGTTTATGACTTCAGCAGGTGAAAGAAAAAAATGTTTGAATTTCAGGTTCTCTTTCCATACAAGGAGTCTACTTCTTTTTTTACCCAGTTTCAGTTACGTTCTTGCCCTTGTTCGCTTTATTCATGTAAAAACAACTTGCCCAGAACCTTAAATGCCAAATGTTCATGAAAAGATCCTGAATGAAAACTGTACTTATGCCGGACGAGCGGAGGAGGGTTATGAGGTTATGAAATAGCCTAGCTGTACACTACTAAAACTCTTTGGTTACACATGTTGTAAAATTGCATTCACTAAGCCAGGACAAGGTTAGTGGTACAAACTGAGGGCATCTCGATCTTGAGGTATCCTTAAATCTTGGCTTGACACTTAAAGGATCATACACAAAACATCTCACTCAATTACTCCTCAGGTTGTACAGCATGCTACAAACAATTTTGGGCTCTTCACAGAAACTAAAACATACATAGATTGAATCGGCACCTTGATAATTCAAGCACCATAAGAAAAAAAATGATCGTTCGTCTCCAAAGATACTCTCACCGGAAACCAAATGAAACATATGGCACTCAAAACACAAGTAAGAAGAAAATTAATGCCATAGAAAGGCCAGTATTAAGATTGTTTTACCATTTTTAACTCGGTTTTTGGCATAAATAAAACGATGAGCAAGTTTTCGGGAAGTTGCGCACACATCTCGGTTAATTAAAACCTTTACTATTATTTTCCCGAACTTCAAACGCACCTTGATGAAAATGAAAACTCCCAAGAAGGGCATTTTTATTACAAGCGTTTATTTTAAATTTATGTGTCAATTAACTTAATAACATTAACAAGCAAAGAAACGTTTAATTCAGAGATTTTAACAATAGGCCGATCTTTGAGAAGAGAAGTTTTAAAAACGTGTAACAAGCTACATTAACTATAGAACAGCAACACATGCAGACGGTCCTCAGACTGTTAGTGCAAGCAGGGATATGGCTGTAATAAGGAGACCAAGGTGAACAGGAAAAACTGCTTTGTTGCCAACGGATCCTACCACTTTGCAGCTAGATTCTGTTTGGTAAGGTGTCATGATCACGGGCTTGGGTTTGACCAGATCGCTCTGAAACACGGAGACGCATATTGATCAGGTAAAAAAACTATTTTTTATTAGGTATATTCAGCAACGAGTCTTTTCCATTGACTGCCTGGAATATACACTGACCTCCACTTTGCACTTAGCCCATCTATTTTTGTTTTGTTTAATTGTTTGTGTTTTGCTTTTTTTACAAACTATGATGTGTGGCTTCTCATGACAATCTAGACCGGGAAAAACTCGTCCAGACAATTGTTAAATAAAAGCGATTGAATATAATGAAGTTTGAAAGAACAAGGATATTCTTGGCGAGCTAAGTTTTCACTGCTGTTCTCGTGATGGTTTTGTAACCTCACCTCACTGATATAGTTTAAAACAAGGCGGGTGAGAGACATCACCTCG
>BOPM01001071.1:75017-80430 GCA_022179025.1 Porites australiensis | reverse complement strand
TTTGCTAACTTATTAGATGACTCACTTCTATCACTAATTGAGAGACCTATACCATATTAACGTCATTTGTTTTTCTCGAGACTAAATTCTGCTGAGCTCTTTAGTTATGCGTCTCTAAAGACGCCCCGGTATGAGTTGTACCATTTGGTCGATCTCGGGAAGTTCTTGATTTTTTACGATGGAAATGCTCTTTCTTAGAATATATTGCAATTTTACTATATAGCATTAATAGATAAACACATACCTTCGGTCGTTTCATCGCAACGTCTCGACTTTTACCTCTTGAAACCACGAAACAATTTCGCTCGCTGAATCCATTTAAAGTTCCGGGATAAATTTCTCGTGACGTCACGATGGCCAAGATCATCCGCCGCGCGATCCCTATAGGAGCGATTGACGAGTTCATCACCCCCCCCTGAAAAATATTTACTGTGGGAAAAAGTGCAATTATCCGCTGACCGTCACGCAGGGTGACCGCTTTGCAAGTTGTGAGAACATCGTTTCTCGGTCCCAGACTGTACTAATTTTTCTACAATTTTGTGGGGTTTTCTTTTTCACAATTTATTCCCAACATGTTGACATTACTGTTAGAATTAAAAACTGGTCTCCTGAAAATTTCGCTAGAAAGGCAAAGCGTCCCCCAGCATCTTGTTCTCCAAGAACGGTTATTCCATTTCCTCAAACTTTAGACAGCAACCATCAGAGCAGCTTACACTTACAGAGACAAACTGGATGTAAAACTGTGTCTATTTTCAGTTCTTCATGTAATTATATTTGCTATTCGAAGTTATGAGAACGCTTAGGTCTTGCCGCGTTAGAAAAAAACCCATACGTATAACAGTCTTTGGAACCTGGTAGTATATTGTTAATATTGTTACAAAATAAAATGAAGTTTTGACCGTTCGAGAATGGGTCTTTTAAAGAGCTTTGTCATGAGAGTTAATTCAAACAATGGAAACCACCACCAAACTGACTGAATTTGGGTGTGACTGCTTAAAACGTGACAAGAAGATCTAAAGAACACAGCAACCACCAAAGGAGGAACGGATGGACAAACTTGAAGAAGACTGGAGTGGATTGCAATTGTAGGTTTTGAAAACTTGTTAGCCTAACCGTTTTTCAAAGTTCATTTTTGTTGTTTGTAAAGTTTGATATACAAATTTTAAGTCTTATTCAGAAAATGCGCTTTTTAACAGCTTAGTATGTAAAAGATGCTTCATTATGTTACTTTACAAGCACTTCTGACTTACAATATGGCCCTCAAAGCTTACAATATTACATTTCCTTAAATTCAAAATTTACCCCGCACCTTACTTGTCATTCAATTTCACCTACATCTAAGGGCCGATTTTCAGCAATTAAAAAAAAATGTATATATATACCGTATTTATTCGAATAAGCGCCCAACCTCGAATTAGCGCCTTCCTCGAATAAGCGCCCATCCTAAAGGCAGAAAAAGGTAATAAGCGCCCAGCCTCGAATAAGCGCCCACCCCTCCTCCTCCAATCAAACTCAAATAAGCGCTCACCCCCACCCCACCCACTTGAGTGAGTAAATTTTAATAAGAGACTTCCCCGAGGACGGAGTTTTCTTCAGCTTATTTTACAGAAACCTTGCTTTGTTACTTCTTCGCTTTTTTTATTAGCATTTATTGTTTTGTTGCAAAATGAACATACTTCACTTGCTGAAAATGGTGAAAATTTAATAAGCTCCCAGCCTAGAATAAGCGCTCACTTCGAATAAGCGCCCACTCTCAAGGTCCAAAAATTAATAAGCGCCCAGGGCGGTTAATCGAATAAATACGGTATGTATGTCTCAAAGATAAACAAAAGCTACTAACTTTAAGTGCCCAAATAAAATCCTCTTGATAATAAAATTGATGAAATCTTGATTAAAAAAAACCGAACTGTACGTCCGAGGATTGCCGCAATGAACCAGATAAAGAAAATGAAACAGAGTTACAATGACATCGCTTTTGTTTTCTCAGTTTGGCACAGCGGTCAGTCATCTTGCAAGAGCAACTTTATAATAGTTCCTAATTGCCACTAACATGGATAACGTTGTGCGCTACGCCGACATAAGGCATGACCGTTTTCAATGTACGACTTATAGAAGAAATAGAAACTTGCTTTAAGTGGCTGGGTATTAAGTTATTTCAAATGTTTTGATCCAATAGAAATTGCCTTATCGTAGAGCTTAGATGCGAGGTCATAGCAAGTTGCGTGTTTGTGGTTTCTATTTTAATTTGCAATATTTTCAAGACACTCCATGTTTCCACGATTTCCTCTTTCTTTTTGGTCAAGCAATATTCGAGCTTTAACCTTAGGGTTAAGGGAGAAACTGATCGTGTATTCAACATCTTAACGTTACTGCACATGCAAAGGATGCATCCCGAGTGAACTTTTAAAAATTCCATGTTTTCTTAACGTTTTTCTAAGAAAGAGTGTCGGATTTCTCACAGTCTTTCCTCTCAAAGGAAAGACTGTACCTGAAACACTTACCCGTAATAAGTGGGGATCATTGGGCGTGGCCAAACTGGTATGGAACGTTCAAAGCCTAAGTACATGACCAACGCTTTTAAGAACACAGAAATGGTCCACCTCAAAGCATAAGTTAAGGAAACTGCCAAAAAAGTCATAGCAGGAATGTTTCTTGATGTTACATTCGTAAGAAAAGGCCATTACAGAGTTGACTCTACTGGAAACCCTGCCCTTATTTCAAAGTCAATAATTACTGAGTTTCTTTAAGATATCAGCATTTCATGATACAAATTCTTTAAGTTTTTTAGCAACTTGCACAACATTGTGAGAACATGACCTATGGTCATGAATTAGATTTGCGATCAACAGCTAATATGTAACAGATTGTTACAATCGCTAAAAGGTGAAGCAGGCGAAAGTTAGGCGAAAGTTAGAGCTTCAGACGAAGAAAGTTGACGTTAACGAAGCAGGTGAGTGACTGGAAACAGTGGTTCAAGTCCAAGAGATGGCGATTGGTCGTGCAAGTACTAAAGAGAATCCTGAACAAGAGAAACCTTAAGTCAAATTATACCAAAAAAAAGTGGTTTCAAAGAAAGAAGGATGGCGGAATGAAACTCATGCAAATTCAGGAGCTGAAAAAAACGTTTTGTGTGCAAAGAAGAAAATAAACTGACATCGTGTAAACCTTAGAATGAATCAACAGTAAATGGAGGTTGGGAATTAGTAAAGAAGTTGGTTTTGTGTTTTTGGTGCCTTTAAGGTGGACATCGAGATGAACGATGCTCATTAAAAGGGACATGTCCAGTGGAAGGGTGTGTGCAACGACACCACCCACAACTTCATGCAGCCATGGAGCCACCACAGTTGAACCTGTCGGCTAAGACATTCCATCCCTAGCAAGGAGTTACAGGATAGACTTCAGCAACTGGGGCACCAAAATATCACTCAAACTGTAGAGTGAAGTCTACCACACCCTGTAGATGAAAATGGTAATATTGGAGGGGATCAACGGGATAAAGATCAAGGCAACGGCTTGGTTCTGAGTCGTCTACCTTAAGGAGGAGATCGCTGATATATTGAGTTTGAACGCTGAGTGTAGACCACTACGAGTTGCTGTTCGGAGCGAAGTCGCTTGTGACGGTTAGCAAAAACTGTAATTGCTCGCCTAGAGAGAGTCGATAGGAGCGTTAAAAAGTACTTATTTCTGTGGACAACCCCGAAAATGTGTGAAATGACAGCAATTGATTGGTAGTACTATCCTTATGCAAGAGAAATAGATCATCTTCGCTATCTGGAGATCATAAAGCCTGTTGAACACGAAGAAGTTAAGTTACTGATTGGAAATGATCATTATAAGGAACTCCTTCTAGGAGTGAAGATACCACTCGATGATTAATTGTTGGATATGTGTCGTCGGAAGTAGCAAACGAGTGCCATGCTGCTAACCATGTCTACACATTCCCTGCAACTTTTACTCCAAAAATGAGGGCCAATGAGCTGATGCGGATGATTTAGGATGAAAAAGTAGTGGGAATCACTGATCAAAACAAGCCTTTGACAGCAGAAGAGGTGCCTGTTGCGCGCAAGGTGGCAGAGTCAAGGCGTTATATGCTGAGGGGCGCTATAAAGTGGCTATTCCATGGAAGGACCGTAAACCACCGTTATACTGCAACAGACAGATTTTACTTGTTGCGATGGCAGGACTTTGCTGAGAAATACTGCCAGGTGATGAAAGCAAATGAATCCAAGGGTTGCATCAGGACCAATTAAAAGTTGGGTACCTACCTCATTTTTCCGTAGTGAGAGAAGACAAAGAGACTACCAAAGGGAGGATAGTTTTCGATTTAGCAACCAGATATTGCAGAATAAGCTTTGATGATACCATGTTGCCTGGACCTTAACTGCAGCAAGATGTTTTTGATGTGCTATTGCGTTTTCGCAGTGATCATGTAGCCCTGGTAGCAGGTCTGACGGAAATGTTCTCACAAGTCACCATGGCAAAGCAATACAGACGGTACTACCGTTTCCTGAGACGAGTGTTAGTCCTCTCGAGACCTCTGAAAGTCTATAAAGCAATGTTGGTGTCCGTGTCTCACTTTACCTTACCCAGTACGTTGTGCGAAAACGTGCAGAAGATAACAGAAATGACTACCCGCTAGTAGTAGCCATGATCCCTGACAAATGTGCGTGGATAACATATGACTTCCTTTGAGACTAAAGATGAAGCTCGAGACCAGCTTAGAGAGCTGCTCGGAAAGGCAGGCTTCAAAATACGGCGTTGACTTTGGAGATTTATATGGGGAAGGAGCACAATATATCAAAATAGAACAGGCTAGACTCCAATGAATTTAAATTAAAGCAGGAATTTTGCAGGGTTGTCAGGACCTCAATCCCTCCCTAGTAATAAAGCATACAAAAACCAGACAGGTTATTAGCGAAGGGTGGCCAATAACCATATATACAAGGTAATATAACAAATGAACTAATAACAAGATCTTTCAAGATTAAGCGGACATTTACAATAACTATTAAAAACCATACTTCTATGGTAATAAAAGAATCTCTTGGCCACTTCTGTTCTTATAGCAGGCAGATGCAGGAGATTGCTCTGTCGGCTTGAACGACCACAAATGTCCTTGTTGAAAACAAAGTAGTTCTTAAAATACTGAGGGCACCGACCATGTATACATTTCCTTACAAGCTTAAGGATGTTTTTATCGCGACTGGAACTAAGACTTGGCCACTTCAAAGCTTTCATCGCAGTGTCACTACTAGACGTTTTAATTACAATTCTTCCAACGCGCTTCTGCAGAGTTTCTAGAGTTCCACTATTTACCTCCACACAACACCCCCATTGCTAATATTATTAGACAAGGAGTAATACACATATTCTTATTGATTTGTGTCTCTACTGAGCCCAAGCTGTGGTCACT
>BOPM01001071.1:67517-72517 GCA_022179025.1 Porites australiensis | reverse complement strand
AGCCCATAAACCCTGCCCGGACATATAATCCCGTCTGTAATCCCCTGCTCTCGATCTCCTGTGACTCAAAAGAAAAAGAAGGGACTACTCTCAGTCTACGTCGTCAGCTATGAAGGCTAAATGTTTGATAGACTGGTAGAGGGGCAGGAGCTGCCCGTTTGAGCTATTGCAGCCAATTCAAGGTCACCAGAAATTAAAAAAGCAGCAAATAAGTTAGAGGTAAGCTAAAACTGAATCCAGTAAAATGTAACTGAAAATTTTAAAACTAGCAAACCCCCAAGAGAATTGTAACTCTCGACCGTTACATGAATCGATGATCATTTTTATTGGGTGCACCACCAAAATTTTCTGGAATCGATAATCTTAAAGGAGATTTCCCATTTTTGGTTTTCCATCAAAAGTGCAATAGGTCGCATTATAACTGACGATAGCATGAACCCTCCCCCTCCCCTAAAAAAGCCCTTAATTTTCCCTTGAAGACAAAGGGCTTGATTGTAACATCGAGGTCTTACAAGTCTCAGAATCGAATGAAAGGAATGAGCAAATCTCAGTTTTCTTTCTTTCTTTCTTATTTTGAAAATAAAAGAGGGTGAAGATCAGGGATGAAGGGATTAAAAGTGGTCCGGAATAATGCTAAAAAATGAAGGATGAAACAGAAGCATATAATCCTGTTCAGAGTTAAGATGCTTCTTACGATTTAAAACAATCATTCTCTCTTGGCCTGAACCATTTCCCCTTTGTTGCTTAGGTTTAACATGTGTACGTGCGCTGGTCGCAATTCTGTTACACCAATCAAAAGAAGAAATATGTAAATCATGATACTCCATAGGTGTTTTTCAATACAATAAATTTCATTGACTTTTGTAAAGAAAAAAGGAATAATGAGTTAACTTTATTCACACATGCGCACTGCCGAATAAGCTCCAAATGATTTTTGAATTAAATCAGTTCTTAACGGCTTCGTAGTTTGCTGGGCTTCACATGATGGCTGGATTGCTTGCGTTTAAAGCCTAAAGAAAGGTAAAGGTCCAAGTAATCAGTTCGTTCTATTGCAAAGTATGAGATGATAACTGTACCAGAAACACAGGAGATTCGAAAATGTAAATGCCAGCTATTGCTAATTTAGCACCATCATCTATTCTAGTGTCTAAAAAAGGTGCCGAAGAACTTGCAAGAATACCACACTAATAAAAATGTGAACTTCATGAGACACTTTTCGCTGTGGTTCTTGCATTGAAACATATTTTTCCATTTTTCTTCAGGTTTGACTTGAAATCGCCTGCACCTGACAGCAAATCCGGTCAGCTCTATGGCAGAGAAACAAAGCAAGATAAAAAGGTAACTGTCTAAATAAAAAGTTATCTTTATGCGTACAATAATTAACAGATAGATGAAAAATAAAAAAAAAAAACGAAAGAAAGAAATAAACATAGCGTTTACGGTCTTAAAAAACTGCGGGTTTCATAATTTAGACATCAATTTATAGAACACATGAAAACAGGAGACATGCAGCTATAAGGTTCAGCATATAAGCAATCACCAGCATATTATGTTATCTAAGTTTACAGCTTGAATGGAGTAAGGGAAAGTCAGCTGCAATAAAAAGATGGGTTTACTGTTCTTGTTTTCGCTCCGCGTGCTCGTAATTCTAAGTGTTTTTTCCTCGTTGCCCGCAAAATGTTCCAAACTTGAACAACGGTCAAAATTCTTATCATAGAGCAAAAAATATGAATCTTATTAAAACCTAAAGCCTGTATGTTTATTTGGGCTATAATTTTCAGCAAAGTGACGTCAAAATCCCCGATCATGCAAAAAATGTTAAAAAGGGACTTTCTTTTAAGTGACATTATCTCATGCTTTTCTGCGGCTTCGAATGCGCGGAGATTCACGTCATTGATTGATATATGTAAATAAATAAAACGTCGACTATCCAAAATTTTTTCTCCTCCTTAAAATGTATTTTTCTTGAAGCCATAACGAATGATAACAAGTAAACAATACCACTAAAAAGAGGGGAGCGGGTGGGAGGGGTCACTGTTGTCCATGTAAACTCGTCTCCAGGGTCTTGTCGTGTTTCAAAATGGCGGCGGCGGGAACCGCAGTTTGCTGGCAAACCAAAGCCATTTACTTTGAGCTGGAAACTCATATGAGCAAGTCACGATCGGTGTGGATTCTTTAGGCAATTACAGAGTTCGGCAATGTAAAAGTGGGTAAGATTTCTTTTCAGCCCCATACATTTATTCAATTCACGGCAGTAAGTAAGTACATGTAAGCTTAACAAGCTCCATATTTATTATCATCCACCCTCAAGCACCCTCATCGCAATGGTCGGCGTTAGCGCTTTTGCTTTTGATGAATACCCCCATTAATTGTACATTTTATGAAGGCTTAATAGCTCCAGATTATTTGCTTATTCCTTTTAAAAAATCAAAATATTAATGCGATTCAGAAATGATCACGAGAAACTTTTTGTGACAGTGGATGCTACTGTAAATTTAAGTCCAGACCAGCCAAAAATAAACGGAAGAAGCCAATTAAGATCGCATTCGCTTCTTAACACGTTTGACTAAAAAAATTGGTCTCAGATTTTTGTCAAGTGCGTTTGTTCTTTTGTTAAGTTAGGGATTGCAAATTATTAGCACTATATCTGTGAAAAAAAATACTATAACTCGAAAACAAAAGAAGAAATCAAAATTCGCAGGCACAGTTTTTTAGAAAAACTATCTGACAGTAAGTTGGCCAAATTTCAGCTAAATTGGTTCACAGGTTGCCGACTTGGAGTTTAAAACGTACTCTCAACTTGCCCTGATTTTCATTTCGAGAAAACAGAGAGAAAAGATTCTTGGCACCATATATAACACCAAAGCTGTCAATGTTGATGCATACCAGAGAAGGGACAACAATAGTGACACAGCAGGAAAAGGTTACAAACGAAACCCGACAACAGATGAACAATTTATTTCAAAGGCTCTGCTCTGTTCGATTCTTTCTGTTGTTAAAGAAGCATCATTAATAATTAAATAATAATTAAATACTTGCAACAGGCAGTTTTGATTTTTCACCGGACAAGCCAAGTTGAACCCAGCCCACTTTTACTCGATACACTTTTTAAAAGTTTGACACTTCCCTGGCAAAATCGACAACATACCGCTTCCTTGAGTTTTCTTGAAGCTTCTCTCCCACTACATGTCCTTCATCCAATTTTTGTATGAAGTGGGACCTCTCACGACTTCATGGCTCATTTGGCCACTTTGAACCCTAAAAAGCTCGCTTCGTTCACTAAGAACTCGTGAGGTCAACTTGTAGCAAGTCTACCGCTACAATATCTCGACCATTTAACCTTTGCCACATTTCTTCAGTCGATGGTGAGGCAGTCTGAGTAGCAGGCGCTGGTTTGTTTTTTTTAGGGCGAAGAAAGAAAGCAACCAATTCCGTGTAGTTTCAATGGGTTTTTCAGAAGCTTTGTCATCTTTTAGCCATTTTTCTTGATTGTAGTAGAAGCCCACGTCGCTCTCTGCTAATTTCGAAGCCCACTCTTTGCAAAACGATTTTGTTGTCTTCTTTCATCTTGGAGTCGAGGACGAAATGCTGCACCCCGCAACATATGTTGTAAACTTACCTATGCATTTTGAAGAATATTTTTTATTTACACAATGAACCTGACGTTTTGAAGATCTTGTCAATTCACTGGTCAAAAACCAAACTATTTTGCATTTTTACAATATTGCTTTGATCTCCAAGAAAGTTTCACCTTTTCAGCAGGAGGCAGGAGCTAGCATGTACGCGTATTCTCGTTGCTCGTATTGCATGCAGTGCTTGTGGCTAAAGGTTGCTATGCATGCGTAAGATCTCAGTCGAGTTCTGCCATACTCTCAGTCTGCAGACTGGTTCAGAACCACTAATTAATTAATTGTGACATCCTTCAAAGCAAGCAATTATTGGTATCAATATAAGAAGGAGGTAAAATACAGGAGGCAAAATAATAATTTTAAACTGACCTACAAACATCAACAGCAGCCTTTGATTAAACTTCTACTTCTACAATGCATCAAATAAAGCGAACTTAACTAATTTGCTACAACCTTAGTCAAAAAAACTTGAAATATTTCTGTTTTTTAGGCATGCACAGTGCAGTCCCCTCGCTGCTTTCAGTTTTGTTACAGAGCGTAGTTTGGGAAAGCTTGAGAAGGGGGAGGCAGGGGAAATTGACTGAGTGTCTCTACTTTTTTATACCTCAGTGTTGACTTTTTCTGAGTCAAATGTTTGAGATTTTCATCTTGTCATGACTTGGAGTTCTGAAAATGAAAACGTATTGGTGACTTCAAAAAGATTTCTGACAATTTTCCGAAGAGTTCTGAACATTGCTGAAATTGTCTGAAGATGTTCCAGCGAACTTTGAGAGCTTCCAAAGCTATTTAAAAGTGACAATTTTAGCTTGTTTTGTTTATGGCACTTCAAAGTTGTTATTCAGTGCCATCATTCACTGCAGGTATACTATTTTTCCGGATTGTGGATTAGCATTCACACCCAGAAGTACAGGTCCCTGCAACTCCTCATAGTGACAGAGCAATAAATAACAGGAAAAAAACTTGACAAAATAGTCCAATTGGTCTAGCAGAAAGTGTGGAGAAGCACTGCAGTATCATGTATAGAACCAAAAAGAATAGCTAACATATCAGACTATATTTACAAGAGCATTGGATAATGTAGGGCACCATTTCTTGTTTCTTACCAATTGTCATTGTCACTTTAGTTCATAAAAATGTTCATTTCTTTATCCCTTACAGATAATGCTTAGTGATCAGAAGAAAGCCCTAAAAGAATTTATCCAACAAGAATAAAAATTAAAGGTAAATGACCTATAAATTATGGTTTAGTGGTGACCTTGATATAACAAAGGTTAAAATGTATCTAAATTTGGTCAGTAAAATGTAGACCACAGACCAGGTACAAAAATTAGAATGCAGACTGAGGTCAAAACAGCTGAAAAAACAAAAATC
>BOPM01001071.1:56492-66991 GCA_022179025.1 Porites australiensis | reverse complement strand
GAGTTATTTGCCGAAACGTTTCACGCAACTTTGTAGAGCTTTGTATGGAGACGCCATATTGGTGGACCGCTTTGGTCCACCAATATGGCCGCCGGAAATCAATAAAAACATCTGGAGTTTACTTTTCCTTTAAAAGCTGTTTCTTTTCACTCAAGAACTAGCCGTACGTGCGTATAAACATGTCTTCTCATACTTAATATCGTTATACTGCTGAAAATCAAGAGGAGAGGCTCTTTTTTCAACGAGACAGCATTCCTATTTTGATGTCACGCGCTGTGAAAATTCGGAAGTTCAAATTGCTGTATTTTCGAAATGAAACATGCTACGGGAATGGAAACTTGTACAAAGATTTACTTTTTGTTTATCTTCAACCTAGTGTAAATAAGAATTCGTAAAACCTCGCTATTTTGACTTTACAATTAGATGACGTCACTGTGAAAACCATCTATAGTGTCTAGCTCAGATAATTACCCCCAAGATGACCTTTATGTTAGCGGTTTCACTGCCATTGGTTGATACACTAATGAACGCTAGTTGGGACCGACAAGCACAACAGTACGTGGGAAAGATTTCCTGAAGATATGAAAAATTTGATTGGAGGTAAAAAAGTCAGATGGGAGAGCCACTTGAAACCTCTGACTCTGTCTTTGTTCACCTGTTGTTAAATTGTATTGAGAATCACTCGACCAATTAATGGATTTGCACTAAATTTGTTGATAGCAAATAAGTCGCAAAAACGCGCAAACGCATGAGTAATTTGGCCGTTGGAATTTCTTATTGTTTTCATGCTCAGGAATAGTAAAAAAATATTCCAGGGGCAAATACAACAGCTGTTCTCGTATCCTGCAAATCAGTCCACTTGAGGAGACCACTATCTTTACTATGTTATTTTTTTCTATTGCAGATGTCAAGGCAAGGAATAATTTTGCTTGTATTAATTTTGTTGTCAGTGTGGACAGTTACAGGCAAGTAAAATTATGATTCGTTTGTATTGTCGTCTTTTATGTTTTTTTCTTTTCTCTGTTATGTATTAACAAACCAGCTAGAAGTGTAGCACAAAACAATTCAAAAGCAAAGTATGGGCAAACACATTATTTTTAGTTTAAATGATTAATAAATGTGCAAGAATTAACTTTTTGGTTGACAAGTAAATGTTGGGGGTAACTTGAGACGTTCTAAGGCAATAGAAATGCTGGAATTGTTGTTGTAATTATATATAAAAATATTGCTCCATATCTGCTTATTAGCTTGTAGCTTGTAGATCAGCCGCTGCTATAATCCGTATCGGAAATCTACCGACTGATAACACTGGACATAAATCGTATTAATGCATCCTTCCATTTTTTGAACAGGTTATTATTTTTAATGAATGAAAGAGCAGGCCACTGAGATAAAAAAGGGGGTCATTATAACGAATAATAACCTACTGTTCGATTTCAGTGGCCACAATAATGACCTGCTGGTTCTAAAACAATGGAAAGGTGCATTCAATCGGAAAATGACCTCGCTCATCAGCCTTCTGCCGCTGCTTTGTAAGAAGGCCTCGGGCTCAAGCATTATCCTGTATATATTACATTGCATCTTTACGTAATGTATTACTAACCTTTTTTACTTTTTTCTTCAAAATTTGTAAGATAATCTAGGACGGCTTACCCTGTCCATTCATAAAGCTCCGTTACTAAATCTCAAGGCTTTCTTTAATTGCATAACTTTCAGAGCCTCGCCTTAAACCAAACAAGCTTCTTGATTAAGCACTATATTTTTTATCAAAAATGTCCTTAATTATTAAATTGAGTCTTTTATTAGAGTCTGTTAATTTCCTGTATTCTGAAAACGTAAAACCCACAAAAATTTGCATTCAACTAAGGTGGATCCATGTTTTGTGCCATTCAGCTCAGAGGTTGCATTTGATTGACTCTTTGCATGTGATCAAGTGTTTATGTCTCTCAACCAGGGGGCGGGGGGGGGGGGAAGGTAACTCTATTGTTTTCCATCTAAGTTTCTTGACCCACTCCGTCTGCCATTATGACGTCACATAGTAACAGGCAAGTGCCTGGGTCGCTTGTGCAAATTAGCAAGCGATACGACAGTTATTTGGACGAGGGAGGTCGAGGAAAAGCTAAGAAGTTAGCAAATATCGCTGTATATCGCTTATTTGATCGAATTTGTGTGAGCTTTGGTGTTGCTATAATCTGCTTGGGTAAACCGTTTTGATATTTTGTGTCCGTGATTGTATAATTTTGTTAATTTGTTTTGCGGGCCGTGTTGCGGGATCGCCATCTATTTCACTGGACCGGCAAGGTCATCAAAACTTAAATCTTATTTTTTTCTCTAAAATAGACAAGGTCTAGTCTCCAGAAGAGGAGGTTCCATTCAAAGATCACACATGTTTATATCTCATCTATTCTTTTGCTAATTAAACAGGCCTAACTTCATATCATTCCTTTCGAGTGTGGGCCTCTGTTGATCTCCTAATTCTCCACCAAATTCAGTAAAGCTAGTTCGATCGATTATCTACATCGAGTCGGCCCGTAGAACCCGAAATAATTCGAAATAGCTTTCAAATATGCGCTTAAGCTAATTTTCCCAAAACGTATATTTGAATTCATGATAAATACAGCTCCACTAGCTTCAAATAGCGTCTATGGCAGAGAAAAATTGTTTTGATATGACAAAATTAATTTTTCAAGTCATGTGTGTCACTGTGGTGCAGTGGTCATAGACAAGGAGTTGCTTGCACGTGTAAACCGGGTTCGACTCCCGGCGACGCTATTTTCTGTCTCTTTGTACCGTTTTTTTTTCTGTTTGGTCTGTTTATTTTACCACTATTTTTCCTTTTGGCCTTTTTTTCTTTATTCTTACTGCTAACCGTGCTGGTCTTGCACTTGGAAAAGGGCTTATTTTTGAAAAGGGATTTTAAAAGCTCTTGACCTGCATACTGGCCAAGCTTACGACCAGAAAAAACCATAAGCTGTCAAGAAATGTCCCGTCTGAAATAGCTGAATTTTTTTCAATGTTAGTTGACATTATGACAAACAACACACAGTACACCACAAACTGTACTAATTTACACCCAACACCCACCAGTGACCCACTGGTAAAAGTTAAACTTGCCTTTTGCACATTGTCTTAATCATCGGTATTATCACCCTAAGATGTCCATGCACTGGGTTTGCCCCCCCCCCCCCCAAAATAATTTAACGAAACCTTTTATTGGTTTTCTGGATTTAATTACAGAATTACAGGTGTATGCCTGATTCAGTTATCACAGTCTCCCACAAATACCTGTCATTTAGCTTCCTCTTTCAACGCTACAGCTAAGCAAACTTTGAGAGGAATGATATGGGGTTCCACTAGCTCTGAATAGTTGAAAATACGCACAATGTAAAGTATAATACATCCTTTGATGAACCTCCTATTGGTAGCCCTCAAAAGTGTGACCGGTCGGTATCATTGCCCGTAAAATTTGCTCGACGATAGAAAGGAATCTTTCAAATTCATTACACCATTGGACATTTCATTCCAAAAATGTACTTAAGTCTAGTTTTCTGTGACCATAGAAATCTTAAAAAATCTCCAAATCCAAGAAATCGGAACAGTATTTCCGTGATAAAATCGAAATTTTTATTCTTCTCTTCGATGAACATTTTACTTGCCATTTTGAAAGTCACTGACGCGAAACGTGTCGTCACACTGGCAGGCGAACTGTACCACAGATTTCCTTGGAGACACCCTCCCCCCCCCCCCCTTCTCTCAACCAATCTCCTTACCAATGGGGAAACAAATGGGGTGTGTAGGGCTACTTTTTATAGAACTGACACTTAGACAAACAAATGAGTCCTAAGTCATTAAAATATAATATTTGTCTGACTTTTACAAAAATGAAACAAGTGAAACAAACATTGCAAACATCATCTGTCTCTCTGTAAGAGACCCAGTAAAACCCTGTCCAGTGGCTCAATTCTGTCTATCCGGTGATAATTTATCCTCCCTGATACCTGACGAATAGTTCATTTCTACCCGCACGATTTTTTGCCCCCCCCCCGTCCACTTTCTATTGTTGCTTTTACAAAATCAGTGTATTTCGTTATTCATATTTGTTTAAAAGAAGCAAAGATATAAAAAATAGTTACCATTGACAGAAAAAAGGGTTTCAAAGGTTTCATAACGGTAAAGATGTAGGGCCTGTCACCCCTTTTAGGTTTTATGAGAGATACAAAACTAAGAAGAAAGACGCGGTGGGAAATAAACCAGCCCGGTGACATTTTCTCCGGTAAACCGGTGGAGATACAGATTTTACCTGGTATGTTAAAAAGGGGTGTTCATGATCATTAGCCGATATAATAGCGATCATGATAATTCGGCTTCTCAGTGAGTGCTATGGAACCGAAGAGAATTCTTATCAGTTATACCGTGTTAAGCGTTAAAAGTTAGCCTGTCAAAAGAGTAAAGTTTGTGAGTTTTTGTTTTAAACATTGATTTTCGCTGTTCTATTTGCAGTTGTCAACTCTGAAGCATGTTCCTTTGCTGTTCACGGATCCAGTGGGTTCATCAGCTTTAGCAGTGCAACCAATAAATTCACGCCTTATTGTACATGGATCATCACAGTACCATCCAACCACACCGTCAAACTGATATTTACGACATTTCGTCTATCTGGATATCCCTGGTATCAACCCGAGATCCAAGTTTATGACGGAAAAAGGACATATGATCCCGTACTAGGCGTTTTTACTGGAACAAGACAGCCCTTCCTCATAAAAACAAGTGGTCGATTCATGATGTTGACTTTAAAAAGGATTTATTGTCCGTTTACCCCTTGTATCTTTGAAGGAGCATATTACACGAGAAAAGGTAACCGATAGTAAGTCATCAAAACGACAAAATAAGAACTCAATAAGAATGCTAATTAGCTCATCATTAAAATGAGTTCGACTAATGGCAAGGCTCACGGATCGCGGGTCGCGGATTATATGTCGCGGATGCGAGTTTGATGTCACGGATGCGGGTCGAAAGTCGCTGGTGGAAAATTATTTTGCGTGAAATTCAAGTTAGAGTTCGAGGTAAATGACTAAAAATGACTGATAATATGTAGATAATAACTCCTCTAAGTCACTAAAAAGAATCTTCCTTTTGAGGGAGGTTTAGGTGATTGATAAAAAATTTCACAACTGAAATGAAATAACTCCCCCATCAAACTTTAAGTCTAAAAACGTTTACAGAAAAACAATCGTTTTTATGCACAAGCTCCTCGGTAGCAACCAACAGCCAATTCACAGGTTACGAAAGTCAGAGTCAATATTATCGTCTAAAGGAAAGAGCTAAAAGAAAAATCGATCCGAATTATGTTTCTTCCTTATCGTATATCGGGCCCCGACGAATAGTTACCTACTGCTCCATTTCAGTGACCCAACTAAGAAGATGCTGGGTAAGTTTTTACACATGAATTCACCTGTCAAAACTTTGACCAATCTGAAACTAGATTGGATCTAGAGTGTGAGCAAACGCGTGACCAAGCTAAAAGCACATCTTTCAAACTTTATTTGTGACAGTTTTTTTTTGACCCAAGTTAAACAAACGAAATCCAAGATCTTTATTGGAATATTCTCTCATCGATAGGTTTCAATATTCTATGGCAATGGAGGCTCCACCACACGTATATGCTGAGGCTCCGCTAAATACGCTTGGGTTTTGTTGAGCGAGGTGTTCTACGATACAAAGAGTATTCGCTTATATTTTTGAAGTATTTTTGAAGTAGGTTTAAGCAACTCTAATTTTGCTTGCAACCTGATATAACTTGAAATTGGAACATCTTAGAAACCTGCTAAATTGACTTTTTCAGAAAAGCCGAGGATAAGGGTACCGTTGGCGGAGTTGCGAACTGTACCAGAGCATTATATCTGGTTTCTGCTGGAAGGTACCCCACCAATTAACTTGACCGTAGTGAATACATCAACATCTTTGGAGGGCAGTTTCATCAGAAAAGGATTTCAAATAAATCGGACTGGTACCTACAAGTACACGCTACTAGCAGAAAACAAGGAAGGAAATGATTCAAAAACGGTTGAAGTAACCGTTCTGGGTAAGGATTCAATGCCGTTAAATTTCATTCAATGTAGATGAGACATTTTGCAATTAACAACCATAGTAGTTCGCACAAACAGTTGTGTTAAATTTTGTCCTTATTTTATCTGTTGATGATTCAGTTCATTGGGTGAAAAATGAATGTACAAAATTTTTGACTACTTGCTCTTGTTTCGCCATTGTTTTGAACATGCGCACTTTGTGTCCATTTAGGTTTGCAAACAATACGAATTTACCAAAATATAATATTGGAAATTTGGTCTCACCCTTAATCAATAAGTAAAATGAAAATTCGTTATTAATACTGTATTAATGCATATATCGAAGTGTGCCACTTTCTTGAAAAATCCCCCCACCAACTGCCTTATTCTTGAGGGTTCATCTTACAGATTGCAATCATTGGTGTCGCAGTACAGGTTCGATAAGTTATGGCCAAGTTACCAACGAACATGACTGTAGTGAAAGCAACATAACACATAACTGGAATTGCATTCCAACTACAACCACTAAATTGTAAGTGTATTTCCTTTTCCCCCTTAGATTTATTGCTGTAATGTTTTCTTATTTTTTCAGTATGGACTCCGGTGTTTCAAAATTTTAAAAACTGTTTTGTTTTAAGATTTTATCGTTTTTTATTTATTTTTAAAATTGCCATTGTTCTATCCCAGTAGTGAGTTTCACACACAAGTTACAAAATGCTCCAAAATCCCGACCCTGAAAGTAAGACAACTTTTTTGCAGCCTCCATGAACCTGTTTTATTTAAACGTGACAAGAGCGCCAGGCTACTTTCTAGTAATAAGCGCTTTAAAGGCTGACGATCAAGTGTCTCCATAACATTGCTCTGACCAGATCTTTTTAAGAGTTATTTTATTAGGTCTTTACATGTCCATTCGACTAAGCGTAATGGTTTAGATATTTTGTATTGAATCTGCCAAGAAAGGAACATTTTATACTGGAAACCAGGCTTTTAATAACTTGCCACCCTATCTAAAGGAAGTTGACTCCACAGTGATTTTAATTTTTAAAACACTTCTTAATGATATTATTTTATAGAGTTCTTGTAAATATTTTGGATTTTTTTAGAGTCTTAATTTACGTAGTAATATAATTCTTAGTTTTTATCCATCGACATTGTACATGGTTTTTACATTTTTTCTGATAGTTGATCTGTTTTAGTTATTTTTTCCTTTAATTGTCAATTTTTTAGTTGCCCAGGGCACCCATTTAAAACAACTTCAGCTGACGGGTTTAAATATGTTATCATTATTATTATTAACCTTGGACTTTCAAATGAGCGCGCATGCAATTCAAAACTTGACCTTTCATCTACAATGTGGAAAAAGTTTCGCCTGCCCTCATTCAGCTTCTCAATCGTTATCTATGGCATAACCTGTTGCACACTATTGAATAAAATACACGTGGGTGCGCTTTTCACTGATGATGCTTATGCGACAGATTTCCAAAGAAATGACACAGGTGCATCAAAACTTGCAGCGCGCTATTTCAACCTTCCTTCCTTCCTTGAAGCATGCTGCATGCAGTCTCTTTTACAGCAGGGAATCACGGAGCTTTGCAAAAGTCTTACCTTTCAAATCGGCACTCAAAATGCCCACGGAATCAATAAATGCTGCTCTATCAACTAATTCATTATTATTTTTTACACATTGCCATGTTCCCGGCCACCAATTGCATTGCATAATGTTTAACGAGCGTCCGTAAACAAAACTGAGAACTAGCATTCATCTTTTTTCTCATTAGTATTATTATTATCATTGTTATTATTATTATTATTATTGTTATTATTATTAATTATTATTATTATTATTATCACTATCATCATCATTATCATTATTGAAGATGATGTGAACTGTAAAAATAAAAACTTTAAATGAAGATGTGGTCGTCGCAGTGTTAATTGCAATTTCAACAATTGCTAATAAACCCGGTTTTATTTGAAAAAAAAAAAATGTTCTGTCCCAATTCTGTCTCAAATGGTAGAGCACTGCAGCGCTACCCGTCATGGGTTCGAATCCTGTTGAAGTCCCGAATCCGATTTTTTTTCGGTTTTATTTGCATTTGCTTAAATTGTAATTACCACTGCATATATTCATTTAAAATTATCATCTTCATCATTATCATTATTATTACTATTATTAACCGCTAAAGGTAAATTCTAATTATTTTCCACTATATAAAGCTTTACATTTAAACCTTAAAATAATTCAATAAAAATGGGTATCATTATTGTTATCGTCGTTGTTGGTTTGTCGCCACTGACGTACAATTATTTCTTCTATTTAATCTCCTAAAATAACTGGAATTTGTAAGACAGCCAGAAAAGAAAACATCTAGGACTGTTTTATTTTGCTAGCTCGATAATTTGTTCGTGTGAGATCTATATGGTTTTTCTATTGGCAAACGGATTTCCACTAAGATCTTCGCTAATATAATATTTTAGTAGCAGGTTTTTGCATGATGTTTTTTACCCTCTTTACTTTAATTTTGCTGCAGGGATTTATCGTCAAGCAAGATCGAGAAGCTTCCGCCAGGAATATTCACAAATCTTTCTTTCATGGAAAAGTTGTAAGACTACCAGATATTTGTGTTGTTTATTCTTAGTGTTATTATTTGAGGATATGGTAGTATACAGCAGCTATCTTCCGAAAAAGGAGAGTGGGTGACGAGAGGCGTCGAGGTATATATCTGGTACTATGCACTCTCCCTTAGAGGGATGATCGTTTTACTATTTATCAGTTGTTTACTTAGTAAGTGCTATATTTTGGTTTAATTGAAAGTGTTTCCGGCGATCTCATCAAGTGTATTTTTAGGATTTTGTTGTAAATTATATAAGATAATAATTTTGTATCTAAAAGTAAACTGCAACAAGTCAAATTACGTCGCTTTCTTGATATTTTCTGGTAAAGCTGGTTTGGTCGTCCCCCGCCCATAAAAGTGAATAGCTAAAGATATTTCAAGTTACGGGAGTTAATCAAAACGCGCACGGATTAGGTACAAATTAAATTTATGCTCTTATTATCTTAAGATATCACTCTCCTGATGATTCGTAAACTTTTCATGGCAGCCTGATCGGACAATAGGGGTTTATTTTTTTTCACTAACCGTCGTCTTTTGCAGTTTGTAAGTAACTCTCCAAACACATTTTAACCATTTTCAAAAGCTGTAATCGGGATGTAAACATCTTTGCTCGGTTTGATGAGAAATGTGTCAAACCCTCTCTGAAAACCAAATTGACATTATAAATTCATGTTTAAATAATGTCATATCACTGACTTTAAAAAGAACTGTTTTCAGAGAGTTTCTTTAAAAAATATCCTTCGCGCCGCACACTTCGGGTGCACCATCAGGGGGGTCTTTCTATCGTACCGTCATGTTGCTGCACCAGTGGGGTATGCTAAGCGACTTAAAACACTTTACCACATCGCTTATATTTGCTTTTACTTTTTTCAAGTTTCGCTACTGATACGTAAGGTGGACTGGATTACCTAAGGTTACAAGGTCTTCAACCTTATCATTGCTATTGCACGCTGAGATTAGTTGATCCTCCTGAAAGTTAGCCTACCATGCACGGAAGCGTTTTTAGGGAGTCGTATTCCATTCCTCTCCACAAAAACCTGCTAACCCGAGACCAACAATCCTTTCCAACTGTTTTTCGAATGGTAATGTGACCAATCAACAGTGAGATATATTTTCTTACAATTACCCGCTTATTCTATCTACCTTGAGAGATGCGGACGCTGTGAAGTCAAAAATGCAATTATTTTACTTATCATTGCAAGTTAAGATGGAGAAAAAGCTGAAACCCCGAAAAAAAATGATTGAAAGCGAATACAAGCATTTTTTATGGGACTGTCTAATTCAGTCATCTGCTGGAAGAGTGTCACGGATACAAGGCATAAAATGAATGAGTAGACATTTTGCGGAAAATTGGAGATGACATTCCTCGCTTGATCGAGTGGGTATGGGGTGAGAAATTCAGCAAATAACAGAGCTTTGGATCCGGGTTGTTTACTTACAAACCAAATGCCAAAAAAGGCTAAGTGTGATTAGAAAAAAACAAAGAAGAATTAAGAAAACATCAAAAACATATATGTGGCAGTTTGTAAATCGAAGGGCACATCAGAGGTGAAACATCGCACTTCATGCGACAACAAAGCGAACTTCAGCGTCGAAGTCTCTGAAGTTTACTTACTCATCTCAGCACATGAAACATAAAATTGTTCCATCTTCTCTGCTCTTAAAATTGTTTTATAACCTACCTTATCAACATAACGTTTCCACGTCGATGGGGCAGAATCTCTCTCCGACGTTCAGTGTTCCACCGTGACTGTAGAGTGCCAAAAGCAACCGAATACGCTGTTTTCTCTACTTTTCCGTGTCTTCTGGCTACAATTCG
>BOPM01001070.1:71474-92400 GCA_022179025.1 Porites australiensis | reverse complement strand
GCAAATTAGTATTATATGAAAGCTCTAACTATAGCAAAGGAAACTGCAAATAAATATGCAGTAGGAATTTTATACAACAACCTTGGTGTTTCCGTTTTCCATGTCGGTGAGTTCACAAAAGCAATCGACTATTATCATTTGGCTTTAAGTATGGCAAAAGAGACCGGAAACAAAGATTTACAAGGAAAAACCTGTATCAACCTTGGCCGTGCCCATCAGTCTTTAAATGATTTCGAAAAAGCATTCAAGTTTTCTTGGCTTGGTCTGCGTATCGCAGAAGATACTGGAAACAAATATTCAGAACAAGTTGCACGTAGCACACTTGCACATGCTTTTTGGTCTCATGGTGACCTCTTGACAGCCGAGGAACTTTTTGAATCCTCTTTAAAACTGTTTGAGGAAATGAGAGTTCTCCTCCAAGGGAATGACAAGTGGAAAATCGACTTTCAAGAGAAACATGGTTGCAGTCAGTGTTTAATGAAATTGCAAATACAACAAGGCAAGATCCTCAAGGCGCTTTCTACAGCTGAAAGGGGACGAGCAAAAGCTCTTGGGGATCTCTTGGAAACTCAATACGGCCTCTGACTGACAGCATCTGGCCTTTTAAGCCATATATCGTCAAATACGCTATTTTTAGCTGAAGACGACGAATCAGTGAATATCTGCACTGGTTACTGAGGAAGGGACAGCAGTGTCAGTTTCTGCAAATGAACTTCGGTAACAGCTTGAGTTTAATGATTAACCAAGCATACCTTCATATTGGTGTCAGACAACTTGACTCAAGGTATAAGAAAAGCTCCCTGAAAGAGGAAGATACTGTCAAAACATTGTATGACTTGATTATCGCTCCATTTTCACGATTGATAAACCGCGGTGACGAACTCACCATTGTCCCTAACGGTTGGTTATTCTTGATTCCTTATGCTGCACTTGTGGACCATCATTCCAGGTATTTGTCTGAGAAGCTGAGAATTCGATTGGCTCCCTCACTTAGCTACCTTAGGCTGCTGACAGAGTGTCCAGAGGGTTACCATAGTACATCTGGTGCACTGCTTGTTGGTGATCCTTGGGTGGAAAGTGTACGCATCAAAGGTTGCAGACCGTTCCCGCAGCTTCCAGGTGCAAAGGCAGAGGTAAAATGATTGGACAGTTACTTTACACTGAGCCCCTCACTGGAAAGAATGCCAAAAATGAAGAAGTATTAAGCAGGCTCAACTCAGTGTCCTTAGTCCATATCGCAGCTCATGCTATCATGGAAACTGTGAAATTGTTTTGTCTCCTAATTTCGTTGATGCATAAAGACCGAAAGAGAAAGACTTTCTTTTGACAATGGGAGATGTGTTAGATGCACCTTTGCGCGCCAAGCTTGTCGTGTTAAGCTGCTTTTACAATCTGCGAGGGAAAATCAAAGCCGAAGGCGTGGTTGGAATTGCACGTGCATTTTTAGGAGCCGGTGCACTTACTGTTATCGCGTCACTGTTGTCGATTAACGACGAAGCGACTCTAGCGTTTATGAGACACTTCTACGAGCATTTGGTAGCGAGGCAAAGTGCAAGTAAGTCTCTTGATCAGGCCATGAAACGGATGAGGGAGTCTGAAGAATTCAATGCTGTGAAGGACCGGGCGCCATTCGTGCTGATTGGCGATGACGTGACATTGATTTTTGGCCAATAAAAAGTGGGTTCTCAAGGCGAGATAAGGTTGATAAATTATCATGTGCTCAAAGTGTGCGAAGCAAAAGTTGAACCTTAAATTTCTAGTTCTCGATCATTAAATTTGAGAGGAAGCCATCCTTTCCCTAAAGAACAATTGAGAGACAAACAAGACTACAGAAAAGTAGTCACTGAATCTAAAGACGTCAAAAAGAGAATAACACGTTGTTTAAAGCATAAATTAACATCAAAACGAAACAAGGGTTAGTTATAGGGAACTTACTCGCTTATTTTTTGACTACATGTTGTTGGTAGGTAACTAGTAAAACAATAGAGATTATAACCTGTTGCTGCCTTGAAAGCACTGCAGAGCCAACAAAAGAAATAGGTGGAGTTTTGATATGCGTTTGGAATCGCTTTACGATCCTGCGTCTCTATTGCATTGCTTAGGATAAAGCGCTGTAGCTTTAGCTCAATCGATTGTATGTCAAACTAGCAATTCCCGAGGATGAGGACTAGACCTACTTTAACTGTTGCACTCTTTCTGTGGCACTTTGCTGTGTTTGGTTCATTAAACATATTTGAAAATTATGTCTTGTGTTTTATTTTATATGAATTTACAACCCTTTGTTAAAAGGGCTCGGGTGTGTGGGCGGGGCACACCCCACTTACTTATTTGGCCTAAACGGGTAAGTGCACTGAACGGGGTATGGATTTCAGGGTCGTGAGATTTCAACTTGGACCGGATGCCTTTAAAAGAGTGTGAAGGTTGGCGATGAGAGGTTTACATTTGTGGTACTTCAACCGGCTTGTCTCGGTTGTTCGAGCCGAGATCTCGGCGCGGGCAAGCGGGCCAGCCCACCTTGGCATACAACAAAACGACACTTTTAATTAAGAGGAAACAAGTCATAGCCGGGTTAGCTCAAATCGTATACAGTGCCTAAAACAGGGTAGCGAAAGGAATGTTTTTCTTTTTTTGAAGGCCTCGGTGGCCCAACGCGACCCAAACGTTCCTTTACTGTCCCCTCCCCCGGGCTCGAACTCCTCACATCATGTACATCAACAAATGAGTAGTGAGAGAAGTATGTGACGTCCAATCGCACTGATCGTGCAAAGCGAGACACCCCTAATGGTGGCTATCGAGCGTAAATTGAAAGGTAAGTTTCGAATGTAACAGCCGTGAATAGTAAAAAGGTAAACACCGATCTTTAACATGACTGTAGGTAAAGTATAAGGTAGCACGTTTTCCAGCTAGAATATTTGTTGTTTCCACAGCAATCGGATGGTAAGGGGGGCGGGGAGAGTCACTTTCACATTATGTAAAATTTATGGGGGTCATTTCTAAACAAGTAGGATGGAACGAGGGGTCGGTTTAAAAATAACCTTTGTCAAAATGGCCCTAATTGTTTAATAAGAAAACGAATGCTCATTTTACCAATCAAGGGTTCGGAATTCGAACGTTCGATTGAAATAATTTTTTTTGTGATTTCGATTAATCGAATTCAATGACATGGATTGGGTGCGATTGCGTTCGGTTGATGTCGATTAAAAGTTCATTTGCTTTTGTTTGTTTTACCACAGGTTTCCCAGGCTCTGTGATAGTAGCACAATACGGTTCCAGTAAAATTACGGTGTTTGTGTGGGGTAAAAAATTCGATCCTAAAATTTGTAGGAAATACTAAAAGGTCGATAAAGCTTACTCTGCAGTAAGTTGTTGTTGTCCTTAAAGCTCAAACGAATTTTCGTGTTAATTTGCTGAAATTCACCCTCCATACAAAATAATACACAAGGTAGAAGGCACGAGATGGCATCTCAGCCGCTCTCCTCGACCCTTTCCAACACGGGGTCCGAAATTCGAACTTCAACATAAACATGCTAGGATCGTAGAAATAGGATATCATAAGATATAGAAACCAATGAAGCTTTCCCAGCTAGAGAAAATAATCCAGCAGACTTTGACAAACTCGAAGCATCCATAATCCAAAAAGGCCGAAACTAGTTGCGACGAAGTCGGCGGGCCAGATCAACGCCCAGCCCATTTTCGACCCCAGTACTTACGCTTCTGACTCTGCGCGTAAGTAGCCTGAGTACCAGGCGTTTCTGGGGAAAAGGGGAAAGATGGAAGCGAACAAGGGAGAGAGCTAAAATCTAAAAATCTAAAATCTCCTCTCCCCTAGCCCTTAGGAAGGCCTGATACTCAGGCTAGCGCGTAAGCTCTGGGAAACTCTGCGCCGGCGTAGACAAAATCTGGCTATTTGGGCTGTCAACACGTCACGAAATCCTATCTAACATCGACCGAAACCTAACCGGAACTCAGCTGCGGCTAAGAAAAAACCGAAATAAAAAAAAACCCGCGAGAGTGCGAATCCCATCCCAGTTTTATTGCTGTCATTTGAGTCTCAAACAGTAGTTTTCCAGCTTTTCGACTTCCACCTAAGAAAGTTTAAGAAGTTCTGATTGACTAAACAGAAAAACCCAAAATTCCTTTGAAGTTTGCAAAACGCGCAGCGGGATACAACGAATTTGGCTATAAGCAGGGATTTTTTTGGGTATTCAAAACTAATGTTTCTATTTTACATGTTATATCATTTTATGCTTTCTGGAAATTTTTATTGTGGCTCGGAAATTCGGTATGGGATTTAATGGCGCATAAATTTTGGTCCAGCGATTTTTTGGGGATTGGTTTGAAGCCAAAGGGATTTTTTTAGGTTTGATTTTTGCCCCCATTCGATCATCCCTGTAACTTGAAATCCGGAGTACCCCCTCTGGGTTTGAGTTAAGCTGAAAAGGACGCTGAATTTTTCACACTCTCCATCCCAAGTTAATCTATATTTTTCTCATTGGAAACTGTGTAGGGGAGAGCAATGAAAAAACCAAACCTTCTTAAAGCCGTAAAATGCATCTAAAATTGAAAATCCCTGGAATTTTTGTGGATTTTACCTCCGGCCCTAAAGTCCCCTTTCCACGGGGTTCTGGACATTGGCCAGTTCCGGATCCATTCTACTGAGATCGCCGGATTATTTCATCAAGGTCAGTTGAATATGAGGCAAGACGAGTCCAACAGTTTCCAGTTTCAACTTGGAAAGCATTTTTATTGCTAAAATATATTTATTATGAAAAATCCGACCGATTTCGGTGAAAACGGTGGAAACCGGTATGGATCCGTGCCTGCCCAATTCCCGGGCCCAATTGTCCTCTTGGTGGATCTCCAACAACTAGCCATTGTCAGGTTGAATGTTGGCACGTCTGATTGTGAAAGTAGAACTTTTTTATCGTGAACTTCTTAAACTTTCTTAGATGAAAGTCGAAAAGCTGGAAAACTACTGTTTGAGACTCAAATGACAGCGTACTTGATGAAAATTGCGTACTTGATGAAAATTGCCCCTGGCGTGAAAAGCGTGTAAAGCGCGCTGCCCAAGCTCCTTGGATGACTAGCTCTGTCTTGAAACAGCTACACCTGAGAGATAATTGCCTAAAAACCGCAAGGCGTTCCAATAATGCTGATGATTGGTCTAATTACAGAGCGGCAAGAAACAAAGCAGTTGCGATGATTAGGAGCGCAAAACGAAAATTTTTCTGCAATGCCTTCGAGGAAAATAAAGGCAATTCAAGAGGAATATGGAAGACAATAAGAACACTGACTGGCTCAGGAAAGAACAGACGCGATATTAACAGTATTAATATCGGGGAAGCTGTTATAGATGACAAAAAGCTAATGGCGCAACATTTTAACGCTCATTTTTCCAGTATAGCAGATAGGTTAAGATCTACATTACCGCAAGTTCCATCAGACCCCTCAAAGCTGCAAGACTTTGTCAGATCCAGAAAAAGTCCTGATACATCTTATGTTATTCCATCCATCACTAGTGCGCAGGTGCTTACTTTGTTACAAAAGTTAAGTCCGCGCAAAGCTGCTGGCATTGATAAAATAAGTTCTCAGCTTTTGCGTATAGCGGCACCTGTTATAGCACCTGTTGTTGCGAGATTGATTAACTTTTCCTTTTCCAGTGGATCATTTCCAAGTCGTTGGAAAACAGCTAAAGTTTCTCCTCTGTACAAGAATGGTGACTCACGTGACGTTCAGAATTTTCGACCAATATCTGTGCTACCTGTCCTTTCTAAAGTTATCGAGAGACATGTGCATGACTCCTTATACAGTTATCTAACTGAAAACAATCTGATTTATCCTCGCCAGTCTGGTTTTCGGAAGAATCACAGTACAGACACCGCTCTCATACAGATAATTGACGAATTGCTCTTCAATTTAGATAAGAATAGAGTTAGTGGCGTGGTGCTAGTAGACTACTGTAAAGCCTTTGACATGGTAGATCATGGTCTTCTTCTGGATAAGCTGAAAGTATATGGTGTTGCTGGCGAAACAATGAAGTGGTTCCAGTCTTATTTGGCGGACAGACACCAGCTTGTCCATTTGGGTGGTTGCGTCTCAGAAGTGGCGCTTATGAAACATGGGATCCCCCAGGGCAGTATACTCGGCCCCTTGTTTTTCACAGTTTTTATTAATGACCTGCCACTTCATGTCAGCTCCTCTGAAATCGATCTTTATGCAGACGATACTACAATCACATCGTCAGCAGATTGTGGCAGGATGGGAAGACTGCAGGAATCTCTTAATACATCTGTATCAGAAGTTTTTAACTGGGCATTGGCCAACAGGCTTCCACTCAACGAAAAAAAGACCAAGGTCCTCACCGTGAAGGGAAAGCGACTCTCGACCAAAATAAACAATAACCCTGAGATTACTTGCAATGGCAGTTTATTAACTAACGTTATGAACGTTAAGCTACTAGGTCTTGAGATTGATGAAGAGCTATCTTTCTCTGAGCATATTACGACTGTTTGTAAGAAAGTTTCACAGCGCATCGGCTTGTTAAAGAAAATTATGAATTATCTGCCCCTTAAACAAAGATTACTTTATTACAATGCTTTGATCAGGCCAGTGATTAATTATGCAAGCGTCCTTTGGACTAATTGTGATAAGGAAAGCCTTGGGCGGGTCCTGAAGCTCCAAAAACGAGCAGCTAGAGTAATCCTGAATGCCCCCCCTCAAGCACCATCAGTTCCCTTGTTTAATCGGCTGAAATGGTTGCCTTATTATACAGACGCTTTCATATCCAAATGTATCATTGCTTATAAGCGATTACAAGGTGACGTCCCTGTTTATCTCAACGATCTACTTAAATTAAACAGTAACATCCACAGTAGAAAAACCAGGTACTGTAATTTTAACCTAACCTCTCCGAGGTATAATCGCGAAACAGAAGGAGGCAGAACTTTTACCGTAACAACTTGCAAAGCGTGGAACAGCTTATCTTTGCCTGTAAGGCAAAGGGACTCAGTTGACTCTTTAAAAAAAGCATTGTGGAATGAATTTTTTAAACAACAGCAGAATCTTGATCATTTTTCTATTTAAGTTACCTGATGAACTGTGAGATTATTATAACGCTATATTTTATCTTTTAAATAATTTAGTAGATTCTATAGTACCTGTATTCTTAATTGGTTTTAATCTTGTATATTTTAAAAGCTTAGTATACTCATTTATTATTTTATTATTTATTATTTAGAGGGCCACAAGTTTATTAGCCTCGGCTATTTCGTGCTAACCCTCATAAAATAAAGTCTTTACTTACTTACTTACTTACTTACTAATAAAACTGACCATGCATACATAGATTATACAAACAGATACGAGCTTCAGTGAGCAGTATCGAGGTGACCTCTGATTTTCCTAGTCCTTTAGAGCTGAAAAAATTAAACCATCCATTCACAGTTAGGAGAGCTGGGTAACGAAAAGCTTTTGTTGCTTTTTTAAAGAAGTTAACCCAAAGAAAGCCTTGCATCAAGATGATGCAATTGTTATTATATCAAATTAACTGGCCGGCCATTTTGGACTTGGAGAGTGTGGAGACTGGGCCGAGTTCCCATCCAATCCTTCTCCCGTTTCTCGGGACTTTATTGCAAAGACTTTTTGTGTTTTTCATCAGGTGTGTTCGAAATTCTAGGAAGCGATCTGTTTCAGGATAATTTTAAGATGGCACTTTATTCCTTTGGAGGGGTAAATGACCAGTGCGGTGCCACGTCATGGGCTGTGCAATAAACAGGAATGCTTCCTTTGTTGCCTTGCGATAGTGACGTGACTGCATGGTTAAAGGACAAGTAGAAGGGTTCAAGTGTGTCCGGAGAAGAAGAGGAAGACCTGGTGATACCAAAGCTACAGGTGATTCAAAAGATCGGTTAGGGATCATACAGGTGCACAAATGGCTTTTATGGCGATCTAGGGGACTCTTTTAATTGAAGAGAGACGATGATATATAATTTAGGATATTGTCGTCTCAAATTGTTTGTTTATGGTTGATGGGATTCCCATGTTAATTTCCTGGGTCCTTACGAAGAGCACTGACAAGTCTCAGGTAAGAGTTTTTGGTTTGATTTTGTCCATCAGCCTTCCACCGCAACAGTCTCGCTGTCCGAACCGTCCCCCGTTGTTAAATTCTTCAAACTCTCGCTTGTGAAGTCGTCAAACTTTCCATCTGTTGATTCTTTGTAACTAACCTTGTTTGCTGTTGTCTACGATAAAATTCTTAATTCTGTTGTTACTGTTCGTCTGCTCTGAGGTTCGCGATCAGATTTTTCGCGAAATTTAATCAGTCGCGAAATTAAGAGAAAATAAGGTTATTCATCGGGCTGTTTTTGCCTACAACGCTTTATAGCCAGGATTTTCCTCGAAAATGAGGAGTTCACTGCTTCGTATAAAACAATGAGATATCTCCCCAAAGCATTATGTATATCAAACGTTGCAAACAACAAAAACAAACTTTGAAAAAATGTTTTGGAAAACCACAATTTTCACGAACTTTGAAAAACCTACAATTATAATCCGTTTCAATCTTCTTCATGTTTGTCCATCCATGCGTCCTTTTGTATTTGCTGTGTTTTCATACCTTATCTTAGTTGACATTTTCTTAGCTTGAATTAGGAATGAACAGGTACAAACTTTGCAAAATGATTGCTATGGATTAGAATGATCGACACGAAACTACCAACGTTTTTGTATAGATACAACACGTGAATCGGCTTCTGACGAAAAATGAGCATGAGTGGAACAGTGGTGAGAGTACTTGCCTCCCTTCCCCGGGGGGTAGGGGGGAGGGGGTAATGGCCTTTATGGGAAGGCTCCGGCCGAAAGGGGTACCTTTCAGGTATATGAAAGGGTAGGTTTGTTGTTGGTTCTCTTCCTTGCCGAGGGCGTCTTTCTCTGGGTGCACCGGTTTTCCCCTCTCTCCAAAAACCAACCTTTCCAAGTTCCAATTTTATCCGGAAGGCTCGGACACGTTTACGCGAGTTCTAAACAACTTCTAAGGGCTCCGCGGGAAAACAAATTACAAATTACAAATTACAATGTTATTTATTAATGTTTTTAGACTGATACCTCGGTCACGTAAAAATTGACGTTGCCGTTTGACGTGAATGTGATTTTAAATCTCTCTGATATGATAGGAAATATTTTTTTTAAGAGTAAATAGATAATTAAGGATAAACACTAGTGGTCTTATCAACGAAAGGCTCAATAAAGTTTCGCCGTTGAATTTGCTATGTCAATACGCTTTATTTTTTAAAAACCTGGTGAGAATACATATATACAGATTACAATCAAACCTCCATGTGCGACCTTCTCGGATACGCGACATGCTGTTCGACCTACTAAAATTAGTTTTCCTACTCAAAGCACTACTGAAAACTGGACCACCAAATCTTTGCATTTTAGGTGGATACTTAAAGCAAGTACCACTCTTCTATACTAACATACTAACCTATGCTCAGGCGTGAACATTATACAATGAAATAACCTTTAGTTTACAACTGGGCTAGTTTGGAGTTTGGACAAGTTGGTTTCGCTAGGATTCTATTTGACTTAATTGAGTCGTCAAACCTTATTTCATAACGCAAGGTTGCAAAACTACCACTTCTATGTTCACAAAAAGACTGGCTCTAGAATATATACAATTCTACTAAACTATAAACCTTGCAATGTTGTTGCATTGTAATCAAACTTCAATTTGCGATTAAGAATCTCGTTTACGAGAAAAGTATTTTTTAGTTGTAGCCTTAGGGACTAATATAAGAGAGTAAGTTAACAAATTACCTAAGTAGATAGGGAAATTATCTACCGTGTGGCTCGAAATTTTTGCGGGAGTTTATTTTTGTGGATTGGCAATTTTTTGTGTTTTGCGGGAACTAATTTTTGCGATTAGGACAGATTGGTTTTTCTTGCAAAGAAATTAATTTTTGCCATTTACATATTTTCAAGCAATAAACCAGTCTTTCGTTGTTTCTGGATGAAAGAGACAAGTTGTGATTCAACAGGCAAGATTTCGTAGTACCGTATTTTTGTGTAGCGAATTTAAGTTGGAGAATATTTACTCTGGAGTTAATTTATGCGGGAAAAATATGTGCGATAATTTTTATTTGCGGTAACTTATTTTTGCGGATCGCTGGAAAAACCGTAAAAATGTCAAACATTCAAACATGATGTTATTCGTGTCGCAATTACAGTTTTATCATTGCCCGAGCTACCGATGTACACTGTTACAAGAGCGGTGATTGGTGCTTTTGCAAGACGTTTTAGAGATTAGAGTACTCAAGGTACCTACACACAAAAAAAATTTAAAATCGGCGGAAAAAATAATTAAGCCGGCAAAGATGAACAGCTGAGCCAAGCAAAGTCAGTTCTCTTTTAATTCTTCTAGTCTGGGTTATGTTCGTATGCTGCATAGTTGACCCTTTACTACCTCATTGGAATTCTGCGGAAGAGCTGTTTCGTTATTCCATGGTGTGTCGTTAGTGTAATACCTGCAACAGTAATGTATAAGAAACATATATATTCATTACAAAGAGACTCCACTTGGGTAAGTGGCATTTAGGTTCATTTTACACGGAAGAGGGATCCTCCGGCTTTATCGTGAAGGAAGAGGTTTACTTAAGTTTATCTCACAGCTAAAACTTTCCAGTTATTGGCATCATAAATAAAAAGCAGGGTGCACAGCTAAAATAGGTTTGAAACTTCTTGCCTTGATGACCTATGGAATCTCGGTCTTCCCTCTTTGGTCCAAGTTTAGAACCACTGTACTACTGTACTTCAGTTAGTGTCCGCGAAAAGCCCTCTAGTTACAGTCAAGACTCCATCGGCACAGTCCACAATTTGTAGTTTTCAGTGATTTCGATCAATTCTCAGATCTAGATCTCTGCCATAATATTTTCAATCCGATACAGTCTTTATATCAAACAAAAAAACTACCTTAAGCTGTTTGTTTTGGTTTCATATCTGGATTTCGCATCCTATTATATTCAGAAAGAAACCAGTTTGTCAGCAAACTCTCACGTTCATTTTGAGTGGTAGCAAATAAAAAAATATTCAATTATTTGTGCCTCATATATCAGGAAAAAGACAAAAGAATTAAAATCATTCCGTGTTTTTTTTTCTTTTTCAAATGCTAAGTCACCCGTGTGAATGGGTTGTAATTTAGACTGATAAGTACAGAATTGTGGTCGAATAACTGCGGTGTTTGATATCTTCGATTTTAAAAAGCGGTTAATTGATATTTTACCTGTATAGTCCATAATGTGACTTTTAAAGGTAAATACTGCTTTCCCTTTAGTACTTAAAAGTACCAAATACACCCAAGTTGATAAAACTGCAATACAAAAAGACCTGACAGATTTCCTATGGCCCTAATTGTCACAAAGCAATTACCTTTACTTTTCTTCACCAAAGTGAAATGACACGTCATCCCCAATCAGCATGAAAGGTGCCCACTGCCTCACTTCAGAGAAACCGTTCTTTCGCATCCACTTCATGGCCCGGTGAAGACATTCATTTGCACTTTCTCCTTGGACAAGGTTTACGTAGAATCTTCTCATAAACTGCTCTGTTGCATCGTCTTGTAAGGCCCACAATGAAACCAACACTGAGCGTGCACCCGATCCTAAGAATGCTCGAGCGATGCCAACAACGCCTTCTGTTTTGATCTGTCCATGTGCCGTATGGCAACAGCTAAGGACCACCAGTTTGGCTGTCAGTCTAACTTGTGAAATGTCGTTCATTGTCAGAAAGCAGTCTTCTTCATCTGGAAACTCCATTGTGGAGTCAGGGGGAGCAAGAGCAATTTCTCCTCTTTCGGCACTACCATGAGCAGCGATATGTACGAGACTCACTGAGGGTAGTCTCTGAAGAACTGCCTGCCTTGTTGCTTGCTCTCCTATTAAAAGGTGAGATTCAGGTAGTAGTCTTGCAATCATCTGTGCTTCCGCTTTCGCGCCAGGCAATCGACAGAGATACCTTAAGTGTCCCTTGAAACACACATTTGTCACACTTGGCTCACCCACAATCAATGCACCAGTTTCGCTGTGATAGTCCACTGGACTGTCCAGAATGAGCTTGAGAGTCCTCAAAGAAGGGACAATGCGTATCCTGAAAGAATCTGATAAATAGTGGCTACATTCATCATGTAATGCTGCAAACGGAACTTGGAAGAGGCAGCGTTCGGGAACAACAATGATTTCAGATCCTTCTAGCAAGTCTGCTACGGGATCAATCAACATCTTGTAAAGCTGACACAGTGTTGGCGGTTCAGGGTCTGTGTCTATTTCTTCCTCATCTAAAAGAGGACGCAAGGATGAGAGACTATTTTCCAGATTTGATTCGTTTGTAGGTTGGTTGGCGTATAAAGAGAAGAGTGATCGGTCTTCGCATTGCTCTTGAGGTAAAACGTGAAAATTTCTTAAGAAACGTTCGTTTCCAAACAGGTCATCCACAGAGGTTTTGCCGTGCTTACTAACATAGCTTTCACTAAGTTTCGTTCTTCGGAAAGCTACCGGTTTGCTTTGTTTCAAAACCCACAAATATACACTTTCATCGTCGTCATAGGAGATGTATAGGCAGGTACTGTTGCCATTTTTCTTAAGTACTTCCTCGATGCCAACAAACTGATTTGACGTAGGTTTTGCTAGAGCTCTGGCCCCTCCAAGTTCAGCAACGTGTGAAGCTTGATAGGGTTTTCCACGAGAACAATTCATTGAACAAAACAGCCGATAGGGAGACGCTTTCTTGTCAAAAAATGATATATTGTGGCGATCTTTGCTTCCTGAAAAAAAAGCATTTTTTGGCAAATTTGAATGCTTGACCAGAGATTCGATAAGGCTTCAGATGTGCCTCCCGTTATTTCTATAGAACATCCATTTAAGAAAAGATAAGTCTCCAATTGTAAATCGATGTTTCCATCAGCACCCCGCTAATTTGAAGAGCATTCTCAAGGTAGGAACACAACTTTTCTGGAAGAATAAAAACTAAGAACGTCTAAACGGTTGAAAGGCATGTGAGATACATTAATATGTTATACACACATACACACACACACATACATTTTATTGAATACATATCCATCTGGGTTTCTTCATTGATCAATAAAGATTACATGTAATAATGATAGAAGACTATAAAGAAAACCTATTTGTAGAACGCAAATAATTATTTATAGGAATACATTACAATTAAGCCTATAGCAAGAAGGAACTTTCTATAGATAATTTGGTTTGAAAAGAGGAGGTTATAAACCGCAAAGTAGGAAGTAAAACTAAAGAAACGACCACAAAATGGAGCGTCAACAATTTTACTCGCTTTGGAAGCATTGGCGCTTAAGTCTATAAATTCTTTTAAACGCATGAGCAGCTAAGCACTTCCGGAAACGCTAGCCTTATTGTTATATCTTGCATGAAAGTCACACTTCATCGTCGCTTGAGGTTCCTCGGACAGAGTTTGAGATTGGGGGTTAAAACTGAAGGAGCATCTAATTGCGTCAAGAGTTGCCAGCGACTGACTAGTCTAGTGTTAAGATTTAGAAAAATCTGATTCAGCTCTTAGAACACATCCTAAACTTAGGTTTCCTGAAAGATTCAAGCCGGAAGTAACCGTTACGCACAGAGACGAAGTTGTTCGTGTGTAAATTTTACAAAATCGCTTATTTAAGGGGAAATGTAATTACACCAGACCCCGGTTGTTGCTATCTATCGGATAAATCACTATTCAAAGTCATTTGAATATACTTAATTATGCAGGCAAGTCATTAGTTCCATGTATAGTAAGGTAAATGGGAATGTGTATTCCCCAAGCTATCTATCCTTTGATTGGTTTTGACCGATATTTAAACCATCCCTGCGTTAAACGGCCCCTCATTCGCAGTCAGTAAAGAGTGTAAAGGAGTCCACTATGTTTCACGGCCCAGTACCCCCCTCCCGAGAGATCTGTGTTCGGTCTCCTTCAAAAGACACTCCGTGTCGATCCTTGTATACGCCGGGGTGTTTCGCTCGATTCATTAATCCACAACAATGCTGCAGGAATAATATGGTACTGTCCAGCGGAGGAAAACAATCGTATTATCGCCGTAGATAGAGATTTATACAGTTAATAGCGCTATCCACCTTTTGAATAACCGTGGCCAGCTCTTTTTTCATGTACCAACGCGTAACCCTTAGCTGTTCCGAAGGAGCTTAAATCAAATGTTCCTTTATTCCATCGTAATGATCTGGGATAACTCATTTGGAAGGCCCTCTCAGCTCAAAGTCAGTTGTAAGTCAAGTTGTTAAAAAAATTATTCCCCTTGAACCACCCATTAAATAGTTCGAAGCAAAGACGGCAGCCTTCATTGAAGGCCAGCGGGATGTAAAGAGCTCGTTGACACCGGATTCCAAATTGAATTATTGAAGTGATGTAATTATGTAAGCTTAAATGGCTCTGCTTTGCTCGAAAAAGGAAAGAAAAACTTGATCAGCTAGAAAGTGGCTCCCAAAATGGTGGTTTAACGGAAGGTAATGCTTGTGGCCATTGCGGCGAAGCCTCGGCCAAGCTGACCGGATTGATTACTGAGTTGGACATAGCTATTAGACCTAATAGTGTTGATCGTGTGGCAGGGAAAACACACGATGATTCAGGATAGAATCTCTGTAAGCAGGATCAGCTCAGCTGTGCGCAGCGTTTGGCATTTTCATTAATGTGTAGCAATACCTAATTTCCCACAAAAATACTGTAAAATTCCCAGCCCCGGGGCTTATATTTTTCAAAGGCCCTTTTTGAGGGGCGTATTTTTGGAGGGGCTTATATTCGGAGGGGCTTATCTACGGAGGGAAATTTGCGTTTCAAAATCAATTGAGCTAGCCTTATAGTTGGAAGGAAATTTACCGTTTTTGCTTTGTTTTACTTTGTCTTTGAGGGCAATTTCCAATTACACGTCCCTGTGGGGCTTATATTCGGAGGGGCGATTTAACGGAGGGTTTTTTACATTACCCGGTTGGGGGGTTTATATTTGGAGGGGCTTATACTTGGAGGGCTTATTTTCGGAGTTTTACGGTAGTCTAAATTTAGGATTATTACAGTAGATTGTTGATACGGTTACACTGAAGCATTCAAAATAGATCATGCACGTTAAACGTGCCTATGTTAGGAAATAAAGGTTAACGGCTTCTCTCTACGATATTATCAATAGTATAGTAGAGATGAAATGAACCCCCTTTTGCATTTACTTGCGGAGGAATGCATAACGCTGATGACGTCATAAACCTTGATCTTTATCCCATGATTAAAATGCCGAGGAATCTTATTAAGATAAGGTCATGAGCTATTTTAGGTGACTCAACCCGTTAGACAGGTTTTCTAGTAATTTCTAGTTTGATGAAGGCCTTGCTTTTTGTTCCTTGACTAAAAACTAAGGAAAGTATTCATTGGTTAATATATGTTAATGTCACTGAGTCGTTACGTAATTATGCAAGTCATACTGGCCTGCCCTTTCGGATTGTCCAGCAAATTGTTCAAACGCAGGATCATCGAGATCTTGGCTCACAAATCGTGCATATTTAATGAGGAAAAAAGGCAAAATAGCTCTTTCTACCATGAAAAACAATTTTTCACTTTCTCTTCTCCCTTTTTTGCTTTTCCACATTTCAATAGACATTTGTCACGCGGCTGCCATTTTGTCTTAGGAGATTTAAAAAGCTTTGTTTATGCACGGCTAGCCTTGTTCTCTCTACGAGGCTAGCATTGCCACCACCACCACCACCACCACATTTCTATTGTTTTCATCCACCGCCAGGAAATAGATGACCGGCAGAAAATAGAAATTGCATAATTACGTGATGACCTGGAAATTACTATAAAACCTGTCCAACGGGTTAAAACACCTGAAAGTGGCGCACAACCTTATCTTAATAAAAATCCTCCGCATTCTATTCATGAGATAAAGACAAAAGACTATAGCGTCATCGGCGTTACTGCATTTTTCCGCAAGTTAATAAGATTCCTCCACAAAAAGGGGTTAATTTAATAATATACTACTATTATCCATGTGGTCCATATTTTGTCAACACACCATATTACAGTCCTGATTAAATTAATTGGACCAAGCTTTTCAACTATGTTTAAAAATGCAGAGGGCGTGAGTAGTTCCCAAAGAGAAATATGGTTTTTACATGATGTTGATAGAGAAATTCAGATCTAATTGTAACTGTTGGTAAGCCGCAGTCATCTTGAGGCGGATGACGAACATTGTGCCTGCTTGGTGTTTTCTACTCGATATTTCAATTTCTGTGAAATAAACGATTGACACGAATTGAAAGGCTTTCAGCAGGATTCTTTCATAGGAACCCGACGAATGTATTCTGTAAAACATCTTTTGAAAAAGGAAAAATATTGCCTTGCAATTTCTATAGCTTAAGAATGGCTGAAAATTTCTGGATGATTGTTCCATTCATCTAATATTATATATGTTTCGAAGTATTTTTATCAACTTCCCTATATACGATTTTCGAAAGCTGACATATCACTGTCCAGATGTGGCCAGCATGTTTGCTAGAAAGAACACCTAAATTTTGATCAGGAACCAAAACGTTAAACGTAATAATGAGAAACCCTGATAAATTTCAAAAGCTAAATTTCACCGTACAGAAAAAACGTTAACAAAGCTGACTATTTTAGAATGTATGGTTAAGCTTAAATTAGCAGTCTTGATGGCCTTACACAAGTTTTAAGGTAGTTAGGAGAAACCAGTCTTTGGGTGCCCCTGTCGTATGCAAACTGACTCTTGTTTAAGCAGGCGATTTAATTCAAAACAGTCTTGAAATTGTATTGAACTTCCCCGGGTTGCTTCGTTTATCCCTAAAATCCGGTCTTCAACTGGTTATTGTTTGCTTTCGTTTTGTAAACCCAAAATTGCAAAATATCTTCTGCATATCGTAGAAAACAGGAAATCGTGGCATTTGTTATATATCGTGGGGCCAAACCGTTCATGAGTTCAATATTGGTAGCCACACCTGTCTTTATCTATCTTCACAACAATATTTACAGAAAGCCAGTTTGAGCCGCAGGTGACGAAATCATTCGCTCATAAGCCTGAGTTGTACAATGAGAACTCAGACACTTATAGCATCATGATAACTTTTAGATCCCATTACAGCTTATTAGGAACACTGATTTTGATTATCAAGAATGTACTGAGCTGTGGGTTTCATCAAAAACCGCAAACCACAAAAAAACTGGATCTAATGCCTTCCGGACCTTGGTGGTAACGAGGTTTGGTGTTTTTTATAACTGACCTCAATATCCTACTGATTTTTTTTAGATTTTTGCCTTATTAAGAATAATTTCTATTAAGAATAATTACTTTCACTATTTATAATGAACATTCAAGTCCTTTATTTAAAGATCTAGATGTTGTCAAGTTGTTTGACATTATCACCCTTCAACTTTCATTATTTATGTAAAGCTTCTTCCTCTCTAGCGCTTTAAGAAAAGCTGACTAATTCTTCTTGAAAACTACTCAAAATGTAAAGTATTTTAACACCCTAATTCATCTGGCGTTCCCGTTGTTTTTTACTTTGACACCCTCAACTTTCTTTCTTTTCTTTGTTTTAGTGTAGAGTGCGCATGCGCGCGTGTGTGTTTTGTGTTTGGGGGTGAGTGTGTGGTATCTGATCCAAACAATTGTAGATAAATCACCTAAGTATGGCTGCCACCTTTCTTTAGCTCCTATGGTTATTTGGGGCAGCCTGCACTCCTCTCTATATATTTTTGTATACAGTTGGGTACAAATAAAGTTGTTGTTGTTGTTGCCCTGGTCAGAGTAGAGTTCTGACAGCACGTCAGAGTAAAACTCTACTGAAGCCTGATTCTCCTGTTTGAGTTTGAATTTTCAATGCTTTAGGATGTAAAAAATTTAAAATTGTAAACAAACCTGAAAGAAACTAAACGCTTGAAGGAGGCGATTGACGCGATATTGTGCCTGCTCGGCGTTTTTACTCGTTATTTTAGTTTCTGTGAAATAAAATATTGATTTTAATCAGGAGAACATTCACCATAATTATGTGGAAACTGAATGCAATTATCGTGATTTTTGAGATTATATAATGACTGGAATTTTAGTAGAAATTACGCTTTTTAATTAAAACAGTGTAAAATTTTATGGAACAATTGCAACAATCATTGTTGTACGGCCTTCATCCATTTAATCCTCAGTTGTTTATTGCTTTTTGTCGACCAAGGTTAACCACATAGCATAGATACAAAGTAAGTTATGCTTAAATATCTATAAATGATAAGGAAAAGAAAAGAAATCTGTACTCACAGGAATCTTGATGTGTCCAATTGAGATGCGTAAGCTAGTTCATGAAAGCTCAGTTGAGGGGTATGGCCTAGCATTGCTTCAAGTGAGGAAATATATGGTATGACACCAGCGTTCGAAAATAAAACAATTCATCACTGGTTTTAGAATTAACGTGATCAATTTCCGATTATGGTAAGGTTTTAAAAACTATAAATTATAAGGAATAGAAACCAAATTGTTGTCACAGAGTTGGGTATGTCTACCGGAATGGCCAGAGAGCGAGTGTTTTGGAAGTATAGTTATGGGGGCATAGCCTATGCTTGAAGTAGGGATAAATATAGCAAAGCATAGCATAGCATAGCATGAGGTCGATGTTCGAAAACGAAACAACTGATCATTGTTTGACAGCCTATCAACATCACGTCGATTATGGTAGGGCTTACTTGATTAGTCCACAGCGAAACAAAAGGTGTTAGGTTACGAAAACTGTTGTCCCTTTTTTTCGGTTCGCTGAAGTTGCTTTTCTGGAGGAGAGGAGCGACCCTCTCCCCCCCCCCCCCCCCTCCACCGGCCATGCATATTTCGTCAACTTCAACAAGTGTTTTTATCAAAACGTGCGAAACAAGTGTAGTTTTAAAGCTACAATTTTTAAAAATACAAGCATGTTTGGTATTAATTATTTCAGTTTTTATGGATATATTAGGGTCGGGACCCCTCCGATCCCTTCACCATGTGTCGGCCACTAAACTAGAAAAAGTAACAGGTTTAATAAATTGAATATTTGGCACAAATAAGATTTTGATCAATTTATATAGGTTTCTGGGAAACTGCCCACCTATCCCTCCCCTAAGCCATCATTTTGCCCTAAGTAAGAAGTAAGTGCTAATGTTAGCATAGGGAAGGGGTAGGTGGGCAGTTTCCCAGAAAGCTAAATTGATCCAGGATTTTTAGGTTCCATGCCGATTCACGTGTAATATCATAAGCTTCAAGTCACGTTGCATGTTATCTCTTATGTAAGAATATGCCATAAGTCTAACCTATGATAACAATAATTATTCCATATAGAGTTTATCTCATATTTTATCTGGGCGACGCCCATTCAGGCGACTAGGGCGGGCCGCGTTTTTTAGACCCATTTGGCTATCGATCCGTTTAATTTTTTACTTTCATGAAGTATTAGAGCAGTTAAAAAAATGAAATTTACACACATTTTCACTTCGAAAAGGCTCTTCGCTTTGTGATACAGTACGCTTGATTTTCTAAGCTTTTGCTTAACGTAGCATCCAGATGCATCTAGATGTAGGTTAAAAAAGTGACTTATTTTGGGGGATTTTGCCTTTTAAACAGTCATTTTATTAGGAAAGGTATTAATTTTAAAATGTCTATAAGTTCCTTGAAAGATGAATTCACGCTTTCTTAGCAAAGTCAGCGACAGAAGTTTCTGCTGGTTTCCGGCCGCCATGTTGGTGCCCATCCGGATGGGCACCAATGATAACATAATTTCTGCTTAAGGGCCAGGTCTGAAAACGGGTATGGATTTTAGAGGTCTAGTATGAAAACGGGTTTGGAAAATTACATTTTTTGGTCTGAAATCGGGTCAGGATTTGAGGAACCGGGCGGCACACCCCCACCAAGAATTCCCAGGAGTGCCCCCCCCCCCGGGATAAAAGAACGAAGACCCAAGATGTCGTATCAAATAGCGGGAAGGCACTCTAGCCAGTGCCCCCGCAATCGCAAGCCCGCAATGTATTGTAGGCCAAAAAATAAATTCACGATACCACGAAAAATAATTATCATTACAATGAAAAAATAATTCCAAGAGCCATAACTTGATAATTCTCAATAACTGTATTAAAAATAATTCGCAGTACCACTAAAAAAAATAATTTGTGGTACACATGCCAAAATGTATTCATGCAACTATATGAAAAATCAACCAGCGTTCATAAAAAATAATTCGTGCAGCTAAAAAATTAACAACACACTGAAAAAGGCCTGTGTAATGATGACAAAAATATACAAAGGGTCCGTAATAAATGCTGCACTGGCCAACAAATTCACTTGTGATGCCATTTTATTATATTAATTTTGACCAGAACGGGCCTCTATAGGAAATAAAGAAGGTTGCCCTTAAAGATTTGTACAAACTCAGGAAGGAAATGGGCGACCATTTCAAAGACCGTGTACAGCTCACAATGCAAATTTTTGACACGGTTATTACCCCAATACTCCGCACGTACGGAAGCGAGGTCTGGGGGTTTGATCACGACGGAAAGCTTAGTCGAGCAGCCAAGGGCAGTTTTGTTCAACCCACGAGTTAGAAAAGGTTTGACAACGGATTCTTGTAGAACAAGTCCTACTGATTAACGCTAGGCAGTTCGTACTGTCAAATTGTGGTATAGGTTTCCAGTTAAAGGGGCTTTTCTGAAGACAGTGGAGCGCTCAGCATGGAAACGAGGCTGGTATCTAGAGAATGCATTACCTTGAGTTTTTCTCGCGTATTGATGGGAGGGAACATAGGAACTTTGACTAATCTTATAAAAGAGAGTTAAATGTAGCTGCTTTAAACATAAGACGGCATCACGTGACACGTCACGTGACTCCTAACAC
>BOPM01001070.1:45210-70238 GCA_022179025.1 Porites australiensis | reverse complement strand
AAAAAGGAATTCACTCAAAGAGTACATAAATCACGGTATTATACTTTTCTATAATAGAAGAAAGTTATAATTTACCCAAATTACCCACTTTTTCCCTTTTTTCAAGCTGCATTTGGCGTGTTAGGAGTCACGTGACGTGTCACGTGATGCCATTTTATGTTTAAAGCAGCTACCTTTACCTTTTTATAAGATTAGTGAACGTTCCTATGTTTCCCCCATCAATACGCGAGAAAAACGCAAGGTAATGCATTCTCTAGATGCAAGCCTCGTTTCCATGCTAAGCGCCCCACTGTCTTCAGAAAACCCCCCTTAACTCGAAACCTAAACCACAATTTGACAGTACGAACTACCTAGCGTTAATCAGTAGGACTTGTTCTACAAGAATCCGTTGTCAAACCTTTTCTAACTCGTGGGTTGAACAAAACCTTAATTTTCGGGTCCTGGCTGCTCGACTAAAAAATGATCCAATTGAGTTTGCACAAACAAAATTCATTAGGTGGCTATTGGGAGTTAACAAATTCTGTAGCTCAAATGCGCGCAGATCGGAGGTAGGCCGTTTCCCAATGCGAACGAAGACAAAGTGCAGAGCCATTAAATATTGGCTGAAATTTTGTGAGCCGGAGCACCAAAATAAACTCTCTGGAATAGCATTTACAGATCAAATTGGTCAGGACAAAAAGGAACTTTGGCCAAGCAAATTAAAATGGCGACATGTGGTCAGCGAAAATGAACACTCCCGCATCCATGATCTATATACGACAGAGACTCTTAGACATAGAAGAGCAAACATAGATTAGCGAAATACATAATGATGAACGAAAGGACCTGCATAAAAAAAAAAACAAACTAAGAACGTTTAGGAAATTTAAACTTACCCATGACTACAAAAATTACCTCACAAACGTAAGAAACATCAGTCATAGAGTAGCAATCACAAAGCTAAGATTAAGCAACCACAAACAAGCAAGTGAAACTGGGCGATATGTTAAACCCTATCATCTGCCAGACCAAACAATCTGTCCATTATGTAAAACTAGAATAGAAGACGAGGAGCATTTTTTGATGCGAGAATTGCATAGCTTACATGGAGAGAGAGATGTTCAATACGCTAAAAAAGGAAACTAATCTTTTCCTTGACTCTATGAATCCAAGCTCTGCTTTTGCAACGTTGATAAGTATGAAGCAAGGAGAGAAAACGCAAAAAATTGTGGCTATCACGTGGCTTGCGCGAAAGAGAAAGACGCGTTAAAGATAACCTTGTCTAGTTGTATAAATTCTACAAATGTACACCTCTGTAATTATTGCACTAAAATCTTTGTTATCGTTGTAAACACATGTGTCTGTAGGCGCTCTGTTGACAATAAAGCAGCTATCCTATCCTGTCCTATCCTATCCAGTGGCCTGGCCACTTCGGCACTTTTGGCCTTAATTTTTGGATTATATCCTTCGAGTTTGTCAAAGCCTGCTGGATTCGTTTCCTTAGCTGGGAACTGAGCTTCATTGATTTCTTTATCTGATGCTATCCTATTTCTACCATCCTAGCATGTTTTTTACCGTTGGAGTTCGAATTTTGTAGAAAAAACGTGTTGGAAAGAGAGCAGAGCGGCTAAGATGCCATCTCCTACCTTCTAACTTGTGTCCTGTGTCTAGTTATACGCACATGTGTGAAACATGTTCATCTGACACACTTTTCCTGCAACATAATTATCTTGCATCATGCTCTATTTTTGCGCTCTGATTGACCGAGAGGCGTGTTTGCATGAGAGTATGTAAACATGGTTGTGACGTCAAGATGTTTTGCTTTTCGCGCGCTAATCACCCAAGCACGAATTTGAAAAAGGTTTTGAGTCGAAAAACTCGATACGTTTACTTTATTTACCCATTTCCTCGTCGGTTGAAACTTGAAAAATCTTTAGAAACATGCTGTGTCAATTTTTTTTCGCTTGAGCTGACATTTTAGGCGAGAAAAACCCGTATTTTGGAAAGCATCTTTTTTGCAAAACAAAGACTGATTACGCGTACGAGCTTCGTGTACAAGACTTCGCGACTGGTAAGAACTGCTCTTTTAATCAATGCTCTAAACAAGAGAGTTTTGCTCTTTTTCTCTGGAAAGTTATTTTATAAAAGCAATAGAAAACTTTTTTTCCTGTGTTTGCATATCCTGATATAAACACTCGAGAGATTGGTGAGAATTCTCAAAAGTTATGTAAACCCTCGACTTCGTCTCGGGTTTGCATAACCGTCTCGGATTCTCCCAACCCCTCTCATGTGGAAAACGTGTTCTATTGCTGAAATAATTGTCCTTGGTTCTTCTATAAATAAAACATATTTTATGCAGGGTTATACATCACACATTTTTTACTAAAATAAAATTGTTGTCCTATTGCGTCGCGTCACGTGATTATCAAAGGAGTATTTATTCTGTTGACAACCCTCTCATTTTCATATCATCAGATCAAGGTGCGGCTTAGAGAAACAAGAGCAGTAAAACGAATCAGAGAAGTCATTCCTTTGTGAGAATACAGGTAGACTAAACGAGTCGACTTTAAGTGACCTACAGCACTCGTTAAGACTGCCTATTTTGCGAATGCGTTTTTCTAATATTTTACAAAGAATATTGTTGATTGTTGTGTTATTTTGCGACACGATACGCGGATAAGGTTTTAAGTCAAATTTACACATTTTGCGTGAGTACATCAATAGACCCAGGCAAAGGTTGAGGCACAAAACTTTTTAGTTATTATTTCAGGATCACGCCTTCTTCGGCATAATTTTTATCTTTCTCATAGTAAGCAATAACTTGTGTAAAACCCGGCATTTTTTCCCTCATGTAGCAAGAAACAAAAAATCAAGATGAAAGTTTTGTCCAATGTGAGGTTTACCGAGCCCATTTTCTATCTAAGAAAGTCTTTCCTTCTGAAAAATGGACGCAAAAAATTAATAACAGCTGCTACTACAGCTGCCTCCGCTGTGAAGAGTTGAGTGTTTTTAATTCAGTTAAAAGTATTATTTAATCATGGAAAACGTTTGTGTGGTGCCCATTAATGTCTTCTTCAGTGTAATATACGAGAGGTGTCTTTGTTGTGGAATATGCGTGTAGCTCTTCGAAATAAACCGATTCATATTGAAGATATCTGCACCTGTTCCATACAATAGGTTAGATAATGCAGGAAACGCAAGATTCCATGCACTGATTTACACACTTGTCATCAAAATACTTTCAGTTTCCAGGACGTTTTTAAAAACTAAAGGAAAAGATTTGATTAGAAAACGTGCCTTCTAAGGGAAATCCCTGCGGAGGTAAACGGAATTGTCCTTAACCGGATCCAGATTTATTGGTAAAGTTTTCCCAGTCTCAAGACAAGTTTCCCATCCAAGATGGGTTTTTCTATCTATGAAACCAGTTCAGTAAAATACTACCTTCGCTTTTTCCCTGTTACAAACTTTCTTGTCAGTTATATTTGATTTTCTTTAGTTGACTGCCTTTTTCCATTAAACTCAGTTATTCGGGCTTATATTTTGAAACGTTCTACAAAATTTCCTAACTATAGCATTATACAGATTATCGAAAGCGAAACTGAACTGATGCAACCTGCAAACAGTTAGAGAACGAAAAAACCTTGAAGTGAAAAAGTCCCCTCAGCTCGAAAAAGAAATGCCCTCAACTCGAAAACGAAGCAACCTGCAAGCCAAAACGAAGCATCCGCGTAACTCCTTTGAAAATGCTGGCAATCAACTAATATGTATGGATTGTGCTAATCTCCCTCGGCAACTGAAGTTCTATAAACAAAATTCAATTTCGAGACGACATTACTGCTTCTTGTCGAGTTGTCTATCTTGATTGCGTTTGAGACATTATACGGCTTGCGATTGGCTAAATATTCCCGCGGTGATTTTCGTGGGTTCTTGTGTAGAAAACCTCATTTTGTACTTTCCCAAGATTTGGCTCACCATAAGATACCTAGATGGCGGCAACGACCCCTTCACATGTCTTAAACGAAACAGAATTTATAGGGAACTTTGAACAGTCAAGAAACTTACGTGAATGAATACTCTTTAAAATTATATTCCAAGTACGCTTTGCGAACGAACCTCAAGCCAAAGGCGAGCAGAAATCCGTCTTCGTATTCCTTGTACAAATAAGTTTAGAGATGGAGTTATACGTCTCGAACGAACCGTCTTAACATCGAATTTATATCTAGACGATTTATCCTTCTCGTCACAGAGAAAAATCGCAAGTCATTTTGCTATACTTCTACCGGAAACTCAACAAATTAGGCTTGCGTTTTCATTCGTCGAACGTAAAAATGTAATCAAGATATGATGGCCTTATTAAGGGGGTCCTAATCTCCTAGGCCCTACCCTCGGATCTGCCATTGGAATCCTTGCAAACTAATCGGGTAGCCAAGTCAGGAACTACAAGATGAGCAAATACTTTTTCAAAGTAAATATCTTTTCATCTCGCAGGTTTTTTGAGGTTCAATGTCGCACTATTTTTGGAACAAAAAGAAACATAACCAATTTTCTGATTGATTCACTAAGATCCTGTTTGGAGCTTGTTTAGGAAAGGTCATTCCGCGCGCGCTTGTCATCTTCTACTGACCGTATATATTTTCTTTGAACTTCGCTCGGCGCTCTCCGTTTCCGTGTTATGAATGCCCGGTGCCCGGGGGGGCGGGGGGTACTCCTAGGAATTCTTGGTTGGGGTGTGCCGCCCGGTTCTCCAAATCCTGACTTTATTTCAGACCAAAAAATGTCATTTTCCATAACCGTTTTCAGACCGTTTTCTCTAAGAAATTATGTCATCATTAGTAAGATTGGAACGCAAAATAAAAGATGTCTTAAAATCCACGTCAAAGTCGTATATTACTCTTTCTTTCCCAGTTTTCATTTGGAACTGAAATAAAAAATACGTTCGTGCACTTCCGTAGCTCCCCCGGAAACCATACCCGATTCCCGACCACAATGGGCAAAATGTATACCCGCCGTTTTCAGATCAAAAGGGCGCAAAACCCGTACCCTTGGGGGGGAGGGGGGGACACATACCTAGATGGCTTATATAAGGGAGTACTCCAACCCCAGGGATCAAGGTGTTTGTATCAGTAATACACGGAGCAGGGAGCAAAGAGCAGGGAGTACCCCCCCAGGTGTGAATGACTTTTTAGTTTGTTTGTTTTTCAGTAACATTCAAAAGAAATGACAGATGCCGACGATGCCACTGACAAACAACCATTGTCAATCACACCAATAACAGCAGGTATTTTAAACAAAAATTGAGAAAATTTTTTTATTGGTCTCTAAAAGACTGGGTTCAAGGCGCCCTTAAATTATTCACTCTTTGAAACCTTTGCAAATTCACTACGAAACAAATTTAAGTTTACAGTTAAATGTTTAATAGCTTAATTAATTATTTATCGTATGTTTATGTCAACAGGCGGTTTCTGGGCATGCTCGTAGGCAGTGGCGATTAGCCTTAATTGCCTTTTTAAAATCTCAGTGAAGTCACCAAGTTGTTCATGCATTAGTAACCCTTCAGTCAATAATTTCAGTTTGTCCGCCAACTGATTCGTAAAAAAAGATATTTTCGTGCCATTGCATATGTCAGTTTTACTAACTGCTGGGCAAGCCGCAGCGAGCAGCAGCACTATGTGTGGCTGACCGGGTGGCGCCTGGACGCTTTATACTGACGTTCAATACTGCTCAATAGGACACTAAATGTCCGACGTAACGGGCCACGGATACTCTGGAAGAATCCAAAACGGGAACCACAAAATCCTGGTTCCGGTTTGACTGCGTCTGCAGTACATCCAATCATGATTTTATTAAATCCACTTAATGGATACAAATGATGAGTTCCTCGCTATTGTATCACAAGAACTATTTGTGCCCTAATACACTGCTAATAAACAAATTATCGCATAAGTCTCGATTTATCAACTCGATACACTGGGCATATACTTCAGGGAGAAGGTCTGTGTGTTTCTTTGTCTCTAGAATAGATTTACTTTTAGAAGTTACTGCGATTTTTGTTAAATTTTGAGGAACCCTTTTACTGACTTTAAACCTAAATTCAACTTGGCATAAAACTTCGGTTTTTCTTAAGACTATTTAAATATGTATTGTTTTCATTACAGTAACTTAATCTAGAGAATATATTTCCGCACCAGTTATGACTAAAGGTTTGGTTACCAAGTGGTGGCAAATAGACCGTTTACGAAAGAGAAATAGGCGTGGGCGCTCGATCTCGACGAGCTTACGGAAAAATAGATGACTGAAAACAGTCTAAACCTCAATACACCATAATAACCATATTGATTAAACAATAGTCAGTTTCATGAATCAATACATACATTCTGTAAAGAAACTACAATTTGCAGCATATTTCACTGAACAGGATTATAAAATTTCAAGTTATCTAGACTTAACTAGAAATTCAATCAATAGAAAAGACTTAGTGAAACTTCGTATAAGCAAGTACAAACTCATGATTGAAACTGGAAGATATGAACAAACTCCCCACAAAGATAGATTCTGTCCTGTTTGTAACTCTGGTATAATTGAAGACGAATTTCATTTTCTCTTGCACTGTCCAAAGTATTCAATCCCAGAAGGAAAATTCAACAATCAAATCCAACATAACTTTGTCAATTTTAATAAGCTATCTAGTACAGAATTAATAATTACACTGATTAATTCACACAAAGTTTTTCTACATTCACATTTGTTAAAATTTATTTCATTATGTAATTATTTACGTAATAATTTGTTATCAAATCATACAGATGACACTTTATTGATCATTGTAATCATTGTTTTTGTTTAAATTGGATTATTAGTATTAATCTTTATCTTAACGCTTTTGCAATACTTAACTTCATATAGTCATGAAAATAAAGCTTATCAGTCCGGGATAGTTACCAAATTTGATAACCTCGACCAAAACAAACCACGAGCCAATCGCTGTTCAAATTTTTGTTCACGTGACCTAATTTGGGGGAAAGCGTTCTTGAATTCAATATGGCGGACGATGTCGATGTTTTCAGAAATAGAAAGGAGTACTGCCGAGACAGCAAGTCATGTACATGGCAATTTTTTTATAACAGACATCTCGCAGTAGATTGTAAAACTGGTGAAATTGTATTTGAGACGCATTTTTCCAAATAAGACCTCTGCGGAAAGTTTCGTGTATTTCAAACAAATCATCAAACTCATACGTAATTTGTTTCTACTGAAATGTTCAATTAAAGAGACACAGTGATGAAAGACAATGGTTATTCTGTTAAGGATAGAGGTTTTAGTTTTAACATCGTCTACAGAAGTTTGCTTTTTCGAAGTTCATTCTGTTTTTTTCCTTTTGTCACGAGGAGATGATGTCGATGATGGTTGTTGTCCATAGATCTGTCAATGAAACAAAAACGGAACATGCAGACAATGAGTATGCCTTCCATTGATTAGCATATACAAATAACTGTCTAAATTTTTTATTCTACAGGTAGCGAAAGCCGTTGTAGCGGAAAACTGAAAATTAATGCATGTTTCAAGTGTAAACTGAAGTGCGGAGTCGAATACCACGAAGAGTCATATCTGTTGCAATTTAATTCGTACTCCGACTCGGCGAAAACTTTTCGTAATGTCTACTATAATAGTTTAGCTTTATGCTAGAACTTTGGTTGTTGCTTGACGAAGTGAATTTGACTTACAATAATTTTGGAAAATGATAAGTGTTCAGCGGTTTTGAAAAATTCAGCGCGCAGTCACTTCCTCTCATGTTCTCAAGCCTTAAAACAATTTTCCTTTGTACGGCGCGTCAGAACCAAATCGTTTTATAAAAAATAAATTTCTTGAGCTTTCTAGTGATACCAAAATGAAAGTTTTTGGTCAAGAATTGCCAAAGAAACGGATTTTTGAGTTGAATGCATGTTTCACTTGTAAATAAATTTTGCGTTACTGAAGTGCGGAGTCGTTTTGAGCACCTCGAGGAAGACATGAATCAAATATGGCCGACATTATTGAAAGCACATTGCGAATAAAAATACCTGATGCACTTTTTTCAGAGATTGTGCACAACAATAGAAACATGCTGAATCGAAAGCATAAACCTTGGATATAACGCCAGATTTTTTGCAACTCTCACAAAAATCGACAAGTACATTAAATTTAACAACGAAGTGGAAAAACGTACCTGACTCGGAACAAAAATCTAATGGACGCTTCACTTTGAGAGGGAAATTTACTTCAATACGCGTGATACACATCTGCCATTTTGAAACACGTGAAGATCCTTGGCTTTGCCGAACAGACTCGGGTACCTGACGTGTTTACACCGAATAAGATCGGACAAAATCTCGGATAAAGAAAGGCGAGTACGAAAATTCCCGACTTTTGAAACGGCCACCATGTTGTGACGTTACATGGTTATCAAATTTGATAACGATCCTGGACTGCTTATGTTGTTGATGTTGTTATATATAGATATACTTAACTTAAATTTTTAGGAAATTTGGCGGGTCGCTGGGGTGGTGTGGTGGTAAGGAAGAGCGCCCAAGGTCGTTTCTGGGTTGTGAACTTCTATCTTTTTATTAGAAACACTTTCAAAAACTATTGTCCTTTAACTGACCGCCCCGATTTCAAGCCCTGAAATTTAAGGTTTTCTCAGTAAGAATCATAACCCGAAAATTTCCGGCCGCAACCACAACCATTGACGATAGTAAACCCACGCCATCACGAAGGCTCCAAAAAATACCGTAAAATTCCGAAAATAAGCCCCCGGGGCTTATATTTTTCAAGACCCTTTTTGAGGGGCTTATTTTTGGAGGGGCTTATATTCGGAGGGGCTTATCTACGGAGGGAAATTTGCGTTTCAAAATTGATTGGGTTAGCCTTATAGTTGGAAGTAAATTCACCGTTTTTGTTTTGTTTTACTTTGTATTTGAGGGCAATTTTCCAAGTACAAGCCCCCCGGGGGCTTATATTTGGAGGGGCGATTTAACGGAAGGTTTTTTGCGTTACCGGTTTGGGGGGCTTATATTTGGAGGGGCTTATTTTCGGAATTTTACGGTACTTTAAAACGCAACTGATCAGAGTATCGTACAAAAGTGTCTCTTGTAATGAAATAACTGTCATCGAAAATGTTCAAATCTCAGTTTAATTAACTTTACCACGTAAGCCAGTAAAACTTTGAATTCTATAAGTCGAACAAAACCCACGCTTAGTACAAATCCTTAATTCATTCATTAGTTGTGAGTAATCAATAACTAGTCGGACAAAATCAAAAAATCTCCCGGGGTCAGCCAAGGCCGATTTAGGGCTTCTTGTAGCTAAAATTGCGGTACCTTGATGTACGCCCAATTCAAATGACAGAATAGTGCTATTCATCCCATGATACCTTGTGGGTTTTGTCAAAGCCCCTCTGGAATAACCTCAACAGTCCTACGTAACGAATAAACCCAACGATGTGATTTGCTGGTTGTTCCTATCAGGGCGTATTTTGGATCCTGTCCAACCTCCTTTCCCCCCCCCCTCCCCCTAGGTACAGTTTGAAACCAAGATGGCCGCCAGTAGCGGGAAGCGATCTTACGGGGAAATAAGGAACTGGAACAGTTTAACAATTTGTAACCTAAAAAAGTGAACTGTTTACAAGGCTAAAAATATATATTGAAAAACAAAAATCTGAACGATCGAGTTTCGAAAACGTTTCAGTGGATTGACCTTTTCCTAAATATATATTTTTAGCCTTGTAAATAGTTCATTTTTTAAACCTATTGTAGGTGATTTTTGTACATATCAATCTGTAAGCTCTTGTTTTTATATTGATTATAAGTAAAAATATAATCATACTTACACAATTTCAGAAGCGTATGCCTCTTCGAGATCGAATCAGTCTGAGGTGCCGATCGTGTTGTGTGATTTAGGAATAGCAGTATCCTTTTTTCCTTTATAAGCCTGTTTGGTTAAAGTACATTTTCATGATTTTCGCTACCTACTATCATACACATTACCGTTACCACAAATTAAGCTGCAACTATGATTACATACCTTCAGTCTTTTGAAACATGGCTCGCGTTCAAAGCAAAAAGAAGAAAGAAAGTTGTCTCTTCCGTAGTTTCACCTAGTATCATGGTTACAGCCCCGCCTGAAGTGGACAAGTGAATGATCAAGGTGGGATTCGCAATGTTTGTATTATCAGGTAACATATTTTTACCTTAACAACTTAAAAAGATTGACGACGATATCTTCACGTTGGATTTGCCGTGCGAAAGACACAAAGGCTTCAAGGTATCTTGTCTATTTGTTTATGAAACACTATGCTTTGATTTCCTTAACTTTGATAATTATAAAAAATCTTTGCCTGGTTTTCGGTTACGAAAGTTGACTGAAAGGTACATAAACGTTTCTTGAGGTTAAATTTCCTCAAACTTTTGTTTCAATTCCGATTTTAGGGACTTAATTATATATATACTGAGATATAATCACTGAAAGGCTGGGTCGTTCATTTTCATACGCAAATGAATTGTAGTCAATCAGAGGAGTGAACGATGTTTTTTACAAGTGAAAAAAATTAGTATGTGTAATCAAATTTAGGGAATAATTTCACGAGTATACCATTTGATTACCTTTTAATATCATGGGTGACGAATTACGTTAGCTACCATGGATTTTTCACATGTTTATCCTGGATCGTATCGATCGAGAACGCCCCCACTCTTTCGAACGTTTAGAGCTTAAATTTGGCTTAAGTTCAGAGTTTTCCGACAAAATACCTGTTACAATCCTTCTTGATGTGCTCTTTCGTGTGTTCAGGTTTTCTAAAGCGTCTTTTTGTGCCCTGACGTCTTCATTCATGACATTTTAAAACTTCGTCTTGACACTGAGACGTACGTTAGGTTGCCATGGCAATTTTGTAATTTCACATGTGAAATTACAAATTAACGCTGAAATTTCGCGCCAAAATTAAGGAGTAATTCGTCACCTATGATATACGAATAATCAAAACCCACAGAGATGTGTGAGTTTCGCGCCACAATTTCTTGCAGCTTGCAGCGCCATCGCTTTACAAACATTCGACGTGAAAATTTGTGTGTGGAGACACATTTTCTCGTAGGAAAGTGAAAAACAACTCAGAAATTGGAGTGGAATAGTTTTGCATACTTAACTGTCAATAAAGAAAATTGTAGAGAGCCGTCAAAATTACAGCAGAAGGGGAAAACGGAACGAGACGTAGGCTTCAATTGTACTTTTTATAGCGATGTGTAGGGACAAAATTTATTGATAAGAGTTGAAATAAAGAGCTGGCAGAATCTTGAATACCTCGGTATGTATATGTTGCAGTTAATTTTTTATTTCAGTTAATTTTTGTTTTTCCTTTGTTTTAAATTCATTAGCATACACTACCAAACCCAAAAACAATGGAAAAATAAAAATTAACTGAAATAAAAAATTAACTACAACATATATAATAAACACAATACCACGTGGAAAGTGCTTTGTACAGTTTTTACGCACTTCTTGTTTTTGTACGAGAAACCTCACTCGTTCGATTTTTGATACGTCAACAACTCGTGGGCGCGCACTTGCCATGAAGTATTCTATATTTTAATATATGAAATTGCATGTCTTTGAGATCTGATAAAAAATAATGCTAGCTTTTTTCCTTTTAAGCTCTGTATTAAATATTAATGCAAGACAAGAGAGAATGTGCAGAAATGAATTTGCTTGCTGAAGGGCGACGGTCAGAAAAAATCGTATATATGGGATTCTTAAAAAATGGACGTTCGACATTTTCCAATTGGCTTACCGGGAGAATAAAAAATTAAGGAAATAGAAATATTACATGAGATATATTTGAAAGAAATTTATAGCACTTAACAGCTTTTTAAAAGACGGGGATATAAACTCTACATCAGATACAATTAGGTGCAAACTCTACTCGCGCTTTTGTTTAATGGGAAAAATTGTTACCTATTTTTCAGCCATATCCAGGAGTCGAAGGGGGTTTCTTGTCCAGTCACCATCTTGGAATTAAAGCTCTAGAATCTGGTGAATTTGAAACAGCCCTGCATCATTTCACGTTGGAATTGAGTGAAGCCAAAGAGATCGGTAACAAAACCTCAGAAGGAACCGCATATAATGATCTTGGCTTGGCGTATAACTCTCTCGGTGATATTAAAAGAGCAATCGAGTTTTACCAGCTAGGCCTAAAAATCGCTGAAGAGAATAAAAATGAAAACTTAAAAGGAACTTTATATGACAACCTTGGTGTTGCCTATCACTCTCTCGGTGATTTCAATGAAGCAATCAAGTTTCATCAGGCTGGCCTTAGTATCGCAGAAGATACCGAAAACAAAACTTTAGAGGGAACTATATATACCAACCTTGGCGTTGTCTATCACTCTCTCAGTGATTTCAGAAAAGCAATCGAGTTTCATTGGCACGGTTTAAGTATCGCAAAACAGAATGGAAACAGAGATACAGAAGGAACTGGATATAACAACCTTGGCAGTACCTATCACTCTCTCGGCGATTTCGAGAAAGCAATCGAGTTTTATACTGAAAGTCTAAGCATCGCAGTGGAAACTGGAAACAAAGGTGTAGAAGTAACTGGAAATGGCAACATTGGCAGTGCTTATCAGTCTCTTGGTGATTTCGAGGAGGCAATCAAGTTTTATCAGAAAAGTCTGAGCATCGCTAAAGAGACTGGAAACAGAGATGCACAAGAAACTGTATCTAACAACCTTGGCAGTGCCCATGAGTCTCGCGGAGAGTACGAGAAAGCAATCAACTTTTATCATTCAAGTCTCAGTATCGCAAAAGAGACAGGAAACCAAAATGCAGTTGGATCTGGATACAGCAACCTCGGGCGTGCGTATTCATCTCTTCGTGTTTTTGAAAAAGCAATTGAGTTTTTCCAGCTGAGTCTAAATATTACTGAAGAGACTGGAAACAGAGATTTACAAGAAGCCGCATATAACAACCTTGGCGTTGCCTATCACTCTCTCGGTGATTTCAAGAAAGCAACCGAGTTTTATCAGAATAGTCTAAGTATCGCTGAAGAGACTGGAAACAAAACTTTAGACGGAGCTAGATATGCCCAACTTGGCAGTGCCTATCAGTCTCTCTATGATTTTGAGAAAGCAATCGATCTTTATCAATGTAGTCTATTTACCGCAAAAGAGATTGGAGATAAATATTTACAAGTGACTGTATACAACAACCTTGGCCGTGTCAACGAGTCTCGTGGTGATTTCAAGAAGGCACTTGAGTTTTTTAAGCTGGGTCTAAGTGCCGCAAAAGAGACTAAAAACAAAGATGCAGAAGGAAGTGCATATAACAATCTTGGTAGGGCCTGTAACTCTCTCTGTAATTTCAATGAAGCAATCAAGTTTCATAAGCTGGGTCTAAAAATCGCAGAAGATACTAAAAACAAATATTTAGAGGGAGCTATATATACCAACCTTGGCGCTGCCTATCACTCCCTCGGTCATTTTGAAAAAGCAATCGAGTTTCATCTGCACGGTTCAAGTATCGCACAACAGAATGGAAACAAAGATACAGAAGGAACTGGATATAACAACCTTGGCAGTACCTATCATTCTCTTGGTGATTTCAAGAAAGCAATCATGTATTGTCGGGATAGCCTGAGAATCGCAGAAGAGTCTGGAAACAAAAATTTAGAAGGAGGAGCATATAGTAACCTTGGTCGTGCCTATTCGTCTGTCGGTGACTTAAAAAAAGGGATCGAGTTTTATCAGGCTAGTTTTATTATTGCAAAAGAGACTGGAAACAAAAATTTACAAGGAATTGTATATGCCAACCTTGGCACAGCCTATGAGTCTCTTGGTGATTTCGAGAGAGCAATCAAGTCTTATGAAGAAAGTCGAAAATCGCAGAAAAGACTGGAAACAAAAATTTAAAAGGAACTGTAGAAAACAACCTCGGTACCGCCTATTACTGTCAAAATAAATTTGAACTTGCACACGACCGCTGGAACGATGGACTGTGTATCGAAAGACTGGAAACAAATATTTAGAAGGAACTGTGTACAACAACCTTGGCTTGGCCGAATACTGTGTCGGTAGCTTTAACGAAGCAAAGGAACATTTTGAGGAAGGTCTAAGTATCGCAAAAGAAACTGGAAACAAAGATTCAGAATCAAAAACTTATATCAACTTTGGCCGCGTATCTCAGTCTCTCAATGATTTCAAAACAGCAGTCGAGTTTTATCAGCTTGCCCTGAGTATCGCAAGAGAGACTGGAAACAAACATTCAGAGCAAGTTGCATTTAGCACTCTTGCTCACGCCTTTTGGTCTCAAGGCAACTTAGTTGAAGCAGAGGAGTTTTTTAAGTCCTCTATAAAACTGTTCGAGGAAATGAGGGTTCTCCTTCAAATGGAAGACGAGTGGAAGATTAGCTTTCGAAATAAACTTGACTGTAGTCAGTGTTTGATGAAACTTCAAATACAACGAGGCAACAACCTCAATGCGCTTTCGACAGCTGAGAAGGGACGAGCACAAGCTCTCATCGATCTCATGGAACTGCAATATGCCACAAACGCCAGAAATTCTACTCAATCGCCTTCAAAACAGCAGATGGAACCTCCAATATCTAGCGTTTCAACTACGCTATTTTTAGCTAAAGACACCGAAACAATGAATTCCTGGTTACTGAGGGAGGGACAGCAGTGCCACTTTGAGCAACAGAAATTCAGTGACACCCAGATGATAACATTGACTCGGGAAACATACGAAAAGATTGGTGTCAAGAGGAGTGTGAGGTCTGACGAGGACTCGCAGGATGAATCAGATGATGAAGATGAGATGGAAGACTTCTTCGATAGAGGTGGAGAACCGGCAGCATCACCCCAAGACGAGGAAGGTTGCTTAAAAACATTGTATGAATTGATTATCGCTCCAATTTCCCACATGATAAACGATGATGAACTCATCATTGTTCCTGACGGCTCAACATTCTTGATTCCTTATGCAGCCCTCATGGACCAAGATTTGTATTTGTCTGAAACGAGGAGAATTCGATTGGCCCCATCACTACGAAGCTTGAGGCTGCTCGCAGAGTGTCCAGAGGGCCACCATAGTACAACCGGTGCGCTACTTGTTGGTAATCCGTGGGTGGAAACTGTACTCATAAAAAATAAACGAAAATCATTCCCGCCGCTTCCAGGTGCTGAGAAAGAAGTACAAATGATTGGACAGATTCTTAACATTCAACCACTCATTGGAAAGAACGCTACAAAAGAAAACGTTTTAAGAAAGATCAGTAAAGTTTCCTTAGTACACATTGCAGCTCATGGTCTTAGAGAAACCGGAGAAATTGTTTTGTCTCCTAATCTTGCTAGTTCGGGCATACCCAAGGAGAAAGACTTTCTTTTAACGATGGCAGATGTGTTAGATGCACATCTGCGCGCTAAGCTTGTTGTCTTAAGCTGCTGTTGCAGTGGACGTGGGAGAATCTACGCCGAAGGCATGGTCGGTATTGCACGCGCCTTTCTGGGATCCGGTGCACGGTCTGTTATTGCGTCACTGTGGAATATTGATGACGTAGCCACTCTGGAGTTCATGAGACACTTCTACAAGCATTTGGTAGAGGGGCAAAGTGCAAGTAAGTCGCTTCATCATGCCATGAAATGGATGCGGGAGTCAGACACGTTTAATAGAGTGAAGCATTGGGCGCCATTCGTACTAATTGGCGATGACGTGACATTGAAGTTTGGCCAGTGATGAAAGGTGAGATCCCCCCCAAAGTAGTCTCCTTCGCAGCCGTTATTAGGGTCGTCACTCGTCACGCAACGCTCCTCCCTTAGTGGGGAGGAGCGTTGCGTGACGAGTGACGACCCTAATAATGGCTGCGAAGGAGACTACCCCCCAAAGATGAGGTAGAGAAATGATCACTTGTTTTGCGAAAGGAAAGGGTTTTAACCGTTTCTTTTCCCCGATCGTAAATTTGGAGAGGAAACTATTATTTCCCTAACGTACAACTGAGAAACTAACTACGCGAAAACTTAGTTGCTTAATCTACAGATCACAGAATTAGAAAGTCACACGTTGAATAAACACATCACAGGAAAATAAGTTTCGTTTTCATTGGATTGAATTTTTACACATGAAGCCTCGATCCGAGAATTGTGACGTGGGTTAAAATTCCTCCAGGGGTGTGCGATGTGATTTTCCCTGCCCTATTTCAGACTTAAAACGTCCTCAAGAGCCAAGAGATAAAACTTAAAATAAAATGAAATAAAACGAACTGATTAGAACATACCCAATGCCAACCTTCTGGAACCCCCTAACCTTGGGGGGTGGGGGTCACTTAAGGGAAGTCTGGGTGGAGCTAGCTGTGCCGCTGAGGCCTTCAAACCCCGACGCTGTTTAAGACAAAAATTACTCATTTCTATTCCCTGTTTAACACAGAGGACACTACTTTCTGACCCTGATTTGTTTTGTTTTGCATACAGAATTAAGTAATTTTTCACACTAAAATCGTGGAAATGGATATTGAGGAAAAAAATTATTGGTATTGCAAATTTAGACCGCTCATCGCAAGTCTTCGCTCTCTTTGAAAGGCTTCCAGCCCAAAAACACACCCTGTTAATACGTTCAGGACGCCTAATAGTGAAATTGTATCCCCTGTTCAAGACTCAAGACCTTGAAAACCGTACCCTGTTCAGCGGCACATACCCGTATAGGCCAAATAAGGGAATGCCCCAGCGAGATTATACCACAATAAAAATGTTAGAAATTAACTTAGTACCTGTTGTTCTCTTGATTCCACTGCAGAGCTAACAAAAGAAACAGATGGAATTCTGATCCGTGTACATATTTGGAATCGCTTTTGCATCTCCATTGCTCCACTCTGGGTGTTACAGAATAAAGCTGATCGTGTTATCCAAGAGAGAATGAACTAAACAATGAACGGAACGCGCGGATTAAGTGTCAGCAACTTATGAACCTGGTACGACAATTTGCTGTAATGGTAGTTAACCTTCACGCCACGTTCACGTGAAAGGAGGCGGCGCGGTTAAACGGACAAACATAACCTTCGCAGAACTCGAGCGAACTAAAAGATTTTCATGGGGCACAGGGATTCGCTCTTTCAGCTGATAATCTCTTGTGTAATCATGGTATACTGTAGCTACACTGGATATTTAACTGTGTCCTGTGTCACGTAGTCTCCTTCGCAGCCGCTCAGGCGCTCCACGCCCCCACGCGTGACTCCGGCCCGAAACGGCAGCGAAAGAGACTATTTGTCAGGCAACTTTTTCTCAATAGGTGAGAGAGCTTAAGCAACTACGAAGACGACGACCTCGACGATAGTCTGCTACACAGCCGTTTTTGGTGTCGTCACGAAACGCTCCTCTGTGGAGAGGAGCTTTGCGTGACGACGCTTAAAACGGCTGTGTAGCAGACTACCTCGACGACAACTTCAAAAAACAATTGGTTTTATGAGCAAAACAATGGCTCTGCCCGTACAGCATGCTTTTTAGTACATTTCTTTGACGTCCACTGCACAACTACGACGTGAAACCTCCCAATGCGACGTTTTATGGAGGCCGTGGACATACGACGACGAATTCCCTACCTGGATAAAGTCCTTAAGAATTCAACTCCATAAAGGTTGAAAGAACGCAAATTCATTTTTTAAGCGACGTTTTCACTGCCGCTGTCGTTACTTAAGCTCCCTAATGTAGACAGGTAGACTACCAGCCCTTTATGTTTCCTCAGGAACGGTAGAGCGAGCAAAATTCGCAAGCGGACGCGAAAATCACCACCCTCGAGGAACGTGACTTCCCCATACTTTCTACCTTCCTCGCGGATAGCAATTTTCATGTGAACTCTGCTATCTGCAAACTACAGTTGAACCTCCATTAAGTGGCCAGCCCTGGGGTACCCGACACTAAAGTGCCCGACCCTGGGGTGCCCGACCCGCAAGTGGCCGCTTACTAAGCCTGCGAGCAAGCTCTGTTAGCAAGGCCACACCCTACACCCGGGAGCCCTAGGAGAGCTTGCTCGCAGGCTATCGCTTACTGGAGGTTGGCCTCTCAATAGAGGTTTGTCAGAAATGAGTATTATCTTTAGCAGAAATATCACTATATTTAGAAACAAACGCGTGACCGGAGCAGCATTACTGGCCCACAATCGGTCGTCACCGTCTATCTCGGACTGTTTTTTTTTTCATCATGTTCATGAAATGAAGCCAAACTAGGTGTATCAAACGCTTTATGGCCGCTTAATAGAGGTGACAACAATGAGAGAACTCTCATTGGGACGGCCAAAAGCTGGCCGTGTTATTTCTCATTCTTTTCTACAGTAATAACGGGACGTTAATAACTGGCCGCTGGAGGTTCGACTGTACTTGTTTTCTAGAAGACCGCAAGCCGGGGTGGGAGGGGGGGGGGGGGGGGGGTTAATTGAAACTTTTCAAAAATTCATTACAAACAAATAAGTAGAGAAAGACGAAACTAAAGTAATATATACACGACGAGCAAGTCAGTCTTGACAGAATCAGTATCGAGTTGCGCTTGCGTAGTGAACTTCCCTTGGGACAGATGTTATTTAGTGCATAGGAAATGTTTCGTGCCCACCTATGCAAAATTGCTTTGACAGATCGTGGGATGGCCCAACGAGTCTATATTTTAATCATAAGCGTATTATTGAAACCCTAAACGGCGAAAATTAAAACCCTAGCTTTGAAGTACTTCGGTAACTTTTGCAATAGTTCTCTTGTTTGACCGCTGTTAAGACCGCCCTCACGTGACCGAATATTCGGTGGAGGCTTCCGAGAATAGTGAACGGGGGATCCAGTAGACTGTACAACATGACACTGAACTTTGACAGGATTAAGGTCGCTTTTATTACATTAAAAAAGCCTGACAAAATAATTGACTGTTGCAATAAAGACTAACCCTAATAATCCCAAATATCATTGACTAAGGCAACTTAGAAACTTCAATCGAAATGAGCTCCCTAACATGTACTAGCATTTAAATAAGAAAAAATGTCAAAAGAGTTTTTAAAAAAATCTACAATTCAAAGAGCATGTTCTCTATCCGGGGGGGACTCCCCATATGAAAGGGGTGCGTCTTATATAAGACGCGAAGGTCATTTATAGGAAGTTTCTCTCGTCTTAGCTAAGACGCGTCTTATCTAAGAACAGGTGTTAAGAGCTGTTCTAAAATAAGACGCGTCTTAGCTAAGCCGCGTCTTATTTTAGACGAAATGTGCCGTTTATACGAAAAGTTCGCGTCTTCATTAAGACGCGTCCTGTGTAAGACGTGTCTTATTTTTCCTCGTATGAATGGCCCTAATATTTGATTCAGGTCGGTTTTGAAGGAAATCGTGAAATCGCTCGATTCTTTCCTGAAAGTGGCTTTTATTGTACGTTTCTCCCAACTTGAAATTCGTAGCATTATCTTGGATCTGTTAGTTGACCCTTCAGCTTTTCATCCACATACCACCAAACTTTGGAAGGCACATTACTGAAATCAACTGTTGGATACTTCTTGACCAGGTCTTCTTTCAGAGTTCCAATATCACAGAGCGATTCTCCTATCTCGCGGCAAAGATGTGAAGCAACCACTTTTTGATTTCCATAGGTCAGCAAACAGGTCTCGATTGCTCTACTCAAAGGGGAAGTGATGGCGACTTCGGCATTCAGATCCTGTATTTTCTGTTGTATCGTCAACGACTGTTTTTTGCCATAAGTGCTAGAGGCGCATCCAAGAGAGCATCGCTCTGTAGTCCTTTATCGAAGCGCGTCAAGTTGTGTCCTTCTTCTGCTTCGTTCCAGGTAGATTGGAAGTGGCGAACAAAGTGGACTGTTTTACTCTTTATCGGCATGTCTAAGACTTGTCTCAAACGTCGTCAGTCCTACCGCAATGTCGAACTCAATTGATCAAATTAAATAAAAACATAGAGTTAAATAATATAAGATTCCCTGTTAGAACTTTGTCACGGCAGTAACACGACGTGTGAGACCAAGTCATGCCACTGTCTTGTAGCACGCGCAGCAAGCCTTGTCGAGTTTCCGGAGCACGAGTTGGGGTCGTGTGTTATTGCCCCGCCAAACTCATTTGTATAGGTAATAGCATGATTTGTAGTGATATTTGGCATAAATACCACGAGTGATATTTCGAAATTGTTATACGTAATTTCACCAGCCGTTAGGTGAGTAACTACCCGACGCAGTTGAATAACCTTCGCCCTGTCAGTAACTTGGACTTTATATCAAAATTGACAGAGCGCGCTGTTTTCGACCAAATTCACAGTCATATGAGTCGATTCGCCCTTTATCCAACCTCGCAATCCGCTTACCGAAAGGGTCACAGCACAGAAACAGCGCTACTGAAGGTACAAAATGACATTCTCATGAATATGAATTGCAAGCATGTAACTCTTCTAGTTCTCCTAGATTTGAGCGCAGCGTTTGACACTGTTGACCACAATATCCTGCTTGCTCGTCTTAAGTCAAGTATCGGCATTAATGGCACCGCCCTTAATTGGTTTACGTCTTATCTTAACAACATTGTAATTTTCAGGGAGTTATAATAACTCCTCTAGTGGGGCTAATTTAACTCCTTACAGTGGAGTTATTTTTCGTGGAGTTATTTTAACTCCAAAAAGGAGTTTAAAGAACTCTTTTTCAGGAGCAAAAGTGACCCCAGATATTGAGGAGTTAAAATAACCCCAAAAAAGGAGTTATCCTGTACCTAAAATTTTTACTCCACTTTCAGAGTTAAACTAACTCCAAAAAGAGTAAAAACAGCCCCTGTAAGGAGTACAAGTAACCCCATTTCGGAGTAATTTTAACTCCAAGACTGGGAGTAAAAAGAACTCTTTTTCAGGAGTAAAAATGACCCCAAATTCGGAGTTAAATTAGGAGTTAAAATAACCCCCAAAAAGGGGTTATCCTGTACCTAAAATTTTTACTCCATTTTTGGAGTTATAATAACTCCCTAAAAATTACGGTGAACAGGTCGCAACGAGTCTCGCTAAATGGCTTTACATCTGACAGTTTTAATCTTCCTTATTGCGTTCCACAAGGATCGTGTCTGGGGCCATTGTTGTTTACCATTTATTCCAGCAAACGCCATCTACCTGAAGCACATGCCTATGCTGATGACACTCAGCTTTACCTGTCATTTAGTCCTGACACGGTCACTAATCAGACTGATGCGGTCATTGCCACGGAACGCTGTATATCGGACATTCGTACGTGAATGCTAACGGATAAGCTCAAACTTAATGATGACAAAACCGAGTTCATGTTGATTGGTACAAAACAACAACTTTCCAAAGTAAATATTGATTGCCTTACCGTAGGAAGCATTGACGTTGTTCCTGTCACTGTACATGTGGCAAGAAATTTAGGGACATGGCTCGATTCTAACTTGAATCTCCAGGAACAGATCCACAAAACTTGTAAATCTGGGTTTTTCCATTTATACAATGTTCGGCGTATCCAAAAATATCTGTCCCAGGAGTCTGCACGAACTTTGGTCCATGCTTTTATCATTGGTCGTATAGATTACTGCAACCGCCTTCTATTTGGTTTACCCTCTGTTCATCTACTTAAACTGCAACGCTTGCAGAATGCAGCTGCTCGGCTTATATCTAATGTCCCTCGCTACAGTCACATAACACCAGTACTATGTTCGTTACATTGGCTTCCTGTCAAATTTCGTATTGATTTTTAAAATACTTCTTTTTACTTTTAAAGCTATCTACGGTCATGCGCCTGGTTACTTGATCGATTTGATTGCTGTTAAAGAACAGCCACGCTATAATCTCCGTTCCGCTAGCGGTCTTATCTTAAAGTATCCTTGTTTAAAACTGAAAAAGACTTTAGGGGATCGTGCTTCTTCATCTGCTGCCCCTAATTTATGGAACAATCTGCCCCTTCACATCCGTCGTGAGGACAATTTTGAACGTTTTAAATCTTTACTTAAAACGCATCTTTTTAGACTAGCTTTTGATAAGTAATTTTTTTTACCCACTATGTAAAATATTTAGTGTTTTTTATCTTTATTTAATTTTTAGCGTTGTTTATTCTTAGCCTTAATTATTTTGCTCATTTTAGTTTTATTTTCTTTTAACATTTACGTGTTGTCACGTGCCTTTGATCATATTTGCATGGAAAAGGCGCGTTATAAATTTTTAATTATTATTATTATTATTAATTTGAGACAATTTTGAAATATCACGAGTGGTATTTATGCCAAATAGCACGTACAAATCATGCTATTATTTGTTTATACTACTACCCACAAAAGGTTTGTAATTTTCACATGTAGGTATTTCAAATTTAGCTGAAATTCCACTGCCCTAAGCCAATTCGATTGCAGAAATTTCTCATGTAGTAGTATAACATAAATAATTCCGCGAGCGTAGCGACTTTATAATCTTGTCGCGCGCGAAGCGCGCGCAGTCTGCTAACCGCGCGTGGTCTTAGTCAGCTGCGAAATTCGAGGCTTCATAAATCTCTCTCTGAATATATGCTTGGTATCCGCCGGTGACGTCATGGAGCATTTTGCGTTTCCAGGCAACATAGACTTCGCCGCCGATGACCAGGGCGCATTTTGACGCCGACTTCAAATTCAGCGTGAACAACGAAGGAGAAGACGTCAACAAGAAACTGAAGAGCAGAAGGAACATCGCTTAGCACAGCGAAGGCAACGCCGACAACAAGAGACAGAGGAACAGGAGATTGGAATCAGAGGCATTATGATTGTTTTACACTGTCGAAAACCCAGGTTTCTTAGTTCGCCGGTTTCCCACCGATATATAGATCTAAGTCTGCAAAGTTTCAGCTCTGTATTACGGCCCGAAGAATAATAGTTTTCAGGCGAACTGCACCGGGCCATATAAGTTCTTTGTTTTTTTCTTTTTCTAAATCCGGACGCAGAAATAATGCCAGGACTTCGTTATAGAGAAATTCGTTAAATAACGTTCCACTGTAGAATACAAATGAACTGCGTATGAAGATAATAATTTTTACCGTTTCTTTTTTAACTGCGAGGATCACATAAACTTTTGTATTAGAATACGTTTAAAAAGTTCACGAAACTGTCTTTTTTCATTTTTATTTTCTGACCAGAAAGTTACTTCTTAAAATAAAGTCTATATAGAACCTACTTACTAATGTTTTTTTTTTTGACGCCGAGATTCACTCAGAGAAAGATGAATACGCGATTCCTTTGGGGAGTTTATACCACGTATTAGTGGTTGAGAGAGGTTTTTGATAAACTTGATTTACTATTTCAAGTCATTCGTCACAAGTTTTGTTTAGTGGAAAACTACAGTACTCATTACCTCCAATTTTAAAATGTACGTCCTGAAAATAGCGACTCGGCCCAGTCCCGCTATGCCTCACGTGCGCTCTAGGCGTGTTTTAGGGCCATGTGGTCTCTCCGTTTCTTTTCAGGCGCGAGCATGGCGCAGGAGTTGTGATATGCCTGTGATTTTCTTTGCTCTGACTTGAAGAGACCCATTGACCGTTCGATCTTGAAAACATTATCACCAGATCGCTTAATTTTATGTTAAAGAGATAATCCGCGAGAAATTCGGCGGTTTCCAAATTTAGGCCATAATTTATGCGAAAATGATAAGCAAACTTTACATGATTATATCTAATAAACTATGAGATTTATCCCTTCATTTTGGGGATCGTTATAACAGATGGGTCCTTGCAAGTCAGCAAAAAGCTTTAGGGCCTTGTAAATGCTCGCGATTTCAAGCAATGCAAACATATAGAAATTATAGTTTTAGCTATTTAATGACGTTTGTCAGCGTTTAAGAGTCCTTCTCACGAAAAAGCATTTTCTTAAAAATTCTTAGCCTTCTATTAGGCGCGGAGACGTTTACGCGAGTTCTTAACAACTTCTAAGTGCTCCGTGGGAAAACAAATTACAAATTACAATGTTATTTACTAATTTTTTTTAGACTGATATTTTGGTCACGTAAAAATTGACGTTGCCGTTTGACGTGAATGTGATTTTGGATCTCTCTGATATGATAGGAAATATTTTTTGTTAAAGAGCAAATAGATAATTAAGGATACAGAGGATAAACACAGGAGGTCTTAACAACGAAAGGCTCAATAAAGTTTCGTCGTTGAATTTGCTATGTAAATACGCTTTATTTTTAAAAACCTGGTGAGAATACATATATACAGATTACAATCAAACCTAGATGTGCGACCTTCTCGGATACGCGACATGCTGTTCGAACTACTAAAATTAGTTTTCCTACTCAAAGCACTACTGAGAACCACCAAATCTTTGCATTGTTGGGACTGTGCAATAATTATCAGGAGGGGGGCCTTAAGTTAAAATAATGGAAAGGAGGAGGGGCTCTACATTAGATTTCTCCAGTAAGTTGAGGGGGGGTCTTAATTAAATTTCACAAATTCGATAATGAATAAATAAACATTTTCCAAATAGACAGATGCCACTCCTTTGACTATCCATAATGTCTAAATATTGCATCAACATTAACACATGCCTTAACTTATTTAGAATATCAACATATGATAGATTGAAACAATCGTTCATGCACAGAAGTCACAAACCACGTTGTGAGCTTTGCCAATAAAACATTTGGCATTTAAGAGGTCCCGCAGACATGCCAGGTCTGTTCTTGATTTAAACAGCGAGAGGGTTTCTAGGTCTACAGTTTCTAGCTGAGGAATGCCACACGCTTCTGGTTCACCTCCCAAAGACCGAAAAATTATACAGGTTCGGGTCCTACGGCTTTCTGAGGCAGCAATCCCCTTCTTATCCCTTTTTTTCTTCTGTTCCTTCTTTTTTCTTGATTTGGATGCTTTAGATTCGGTACCAATAGGAAATGTCGCTTTATATTTAGCCATCACCCTATCCAGGTCTTCTACAAGATGTAGAACGTTTAAACCGACTGGTCCGACGAGGTTGAAGTCAACTCGCTGTCTGCAAGTAAACTGAAACTCTACCTAAAGGAACACGGTTTACCCGTCAGCGGAGGGAAAGCAGCACTCGTAGCTCGTGTTC
>BOPM01001070.1:0-24236 GCA_022179025.1 Porites australiensis | reverse complement strand
ACCCCCCCCCCCCCCACGGGATAAAAGAACGAAGACCCAAGATGTCTTAACAGATAGCGGGAAGGCACTCGAGCCAGTCCCCCCGCAATCGCAAGCCTGCAATGTATTGTAGGCCAAAAAATAAATTCACGATACCAAGAAAAATAATTATCAGTACAATGAAAAAATAATTCCAGGAGCCATAATAGGATTATGGCTCTTGATAATTCTCAATACCTGTATTAAAAATAATTCGCAGTACCACTAAAAGAATAATTTGTGGTACGCATGAACAATGTATTCATACAACTATGTAAAAAAGTAACCAACCTTAATACAAAAAAAATTCGTGCAGCTAAAAAAAATTAAGAAACGTTCCAGATAAGAACGATAGCAACAACGGCAACGAACATGTTGGAATGCAAAAAAGGTGCTAACTTTTCTTTTGTCTGTACTTACTTCTGACTGGCTTAAACAGCAAAAGTTAACAAAACTTCATAAAGCGGTACATATATTCATCCTTACTTTGCATCCATCTTCCATATAACAAAATCTGGTCTCAGTTTGAATAACAAAGAAATCCTATGTGGGGAACATGTAAAATTGTAAACTTTTCTTGGCTATTGTTTTCAACTCTTGTGATTGGTTAAAATCCTTTAACAGAAAAAAACACCCTTTCAAAGTGGAGTGTAAATGCATTTTATTGCGTAAACGGCCTTCATGTAGGTTTATGCATTCTCTGTGTAAAAATGAGAACATTCCTATGTGGGGAAAGCACCGTTGTCGTATAACAAAAGAAATTGCTATCCACCTTACCCGGATCATTACTTAACAACTCACTGAAAAAAAGGCCTGTGTAGTGAAGACAAAAATATACTAAGGGTCCATAATAAATACTGCACTGGCCAACAAATTCACTTGTGAAACCATTTTATTATATTAATTTTGACCACACGGGCCTCCATAGGAAATAAAGAAGGTTGCCCTTAAAGCTTTGTACAAACTCAGGAAGGAAATGGGTCACCATTTCAGAGACGACAATATACAGCTCACAATGAAAATTTTTGAAACGGTTATTACCCCAATACTCCGCACGTACGAAAGCGAGGTCTAGGGGGTTGATCACGACAGAAGGCTAAAAAATGATCCAAATGAGTTTGTACAAACAAAGTTGATTAGGTGGCTGTTGTGAGTTAACAAATTCTGTAGCTCAAATGCTTGCAGATCGGGGGTACGCCGTTTCCCAATGCGAACGAAGACAAAGTGCTGAGCCATTAAATATTGGCTGAAATTTTGTGAGCCGGAGCACCAAAATAAACTCTCTGGAATAGCATTTACAGATCAAATTGGTCAAGACAAAAAGGAACTTTGGCCAAGCAATTAAAACGGCGACTATGGTCAGCGAAAACGAACACTCCCGCAACCACGATCTATATACGACAGAGGCTCTTAGACATGAAACAGCAAACATGGATTAGCGAAATACACAATGATGAACGAAAGGACCCGTATCAAAAAAAAAACAAACTAAGAACTTTTAGGAAATTTAAACTTACCCGTGACTACGAAAATTAAGTAATTTTCATAGTCACGGGTAAGTTTAAATTTCCTAACATCAATCATAGAGTAGCAATCACAAAGCTAAGCAGTTTGATGAATTGCATAGCTTATAGGGCGTGATCCAAGGAGAGAGCTGTTCAATACGCTAAAAAAGGAAGCTAATTTTTTTCTTGACTCTATGAATCCAAGCTCTGCTTTTGCAACGTTGATAAGTATGAAGCAAGGAGAGAAAACGCAAAAAATGTGGTTAATGCGCGAAAGAGAAAGACGCGTTAAATATAATGGTTGTCTAATGGTATAAATTTTACAAATGTACACCTCTGTAATTATTGCACTAAAATCTTTGTTATCGTTGTAAACACACGTGTCTGTAGGCGCTCTGTTGACAATAAAGCAGCTATCCTATCCTATCCTATCCTATCCTATCCAGTTGCCTGGCCACTTCGGCACTTTCGGCCTTAATTTTTGGATTATATCCTTCGAGTTTGTCGAAGCCTGCTGGATTCGTTTCCTCAGCTGGGAACTGAGCTACATTGATTTCTATATCTAATGCTATCCTATTTCTACCATCCTAGCATGTCTTTTACCGTTGGAGTTCGAATTTTGTAGAAAAATCGTGTTGGAAAGGGAGCAGGGCGGCTAAGATGCCATCTCGTGCCTTCTATCATGTGTAATATTTTGTATGGAGGCTGAATTTGAGCAAATTATCACGAAAATTCGTTTGAGCTTTAAGCACAACCGTACAACTAACTGCAGAGTAAGCTTCATATTGCCTACAAATTTTAGGATCGTATTTTTACCCCATACAAACACTATAATTAAACTGGAACCGTATTGTGGTACTATCACAGAGCCTGGGTTGCCTGTGGTTTTACTGTCGTGCTTTCCAAACTTGCCTCGATATACGCACGCTGACGCATAAACCATTCACCGTTTACAATGAAACGTTTTATGAAATTTGATTCCAGGAAATATAACGGCTGTTAATACGAAATAAAATAACAACATCTTTAAATAAGAAAAGAAAAAAAAGATAAAACGCTAAAGAGTTGTCTAGTTATACGTACATGTGTGAAACATTTTCGTCTGACACATTTTTCCTGCCACATAATTATCTTGCATCATGCTCTATTTTTGCTTATAAAATAACTAAGATAGTACACGCGCTCTGATTGGCCGAGAGGCGTGTTTGCATGAGAGTATGTAAACATGGTTGTGACGTCAAGATGTTTTGCTTTTCGCGCGCTAATTACCTAAGCACGAATTGGAAAAAGGTTTTGAGTTGAAAAACTCGATAAGTTTACTTTATTTACCCATTTCCTCGTCGGTTGAAACTTAAAAAATCTTTAGAAGCATGCTGTGTCAATTTTTTTTCGCTTGAGCTGACATTTTAGGCGAGAAAAACCCGTATTTTGGAAAGCATCGTTTTTGCAAAACAAAGACTGATTACGCGTACGAGCTTCGTGTACAAGACTTCGCGACTGGTAAGAATTGCTCTTTTAATCAATGCTCTAAACAAGAGAGTTTTGCTCTTTTTCTCTGGAAAGTTATTTTATAAAAGCAATAGAAAACTTTCTTTCCTGTGTTTGTATGTAAACCCTCGATTTCGTCTCGGGTTTGCATAACCGTCTCGAATTCTCTCAACCCCTCTCATGTGGAAAACGTGTCTATAAATAAAACATATTTTATGCAGGGTTATACATCACTCATTTTTTCCTAAAATAAAATTATTGTCCTATTGCGTCGCGTCACGTGATTATCAAAGGAGTGTTTATTCTGTTGACAACCCTCTCATTTTCATATCATCAGATCAAGGTGCGGCTTAGAGAAACAAGAGCAGTAAAACGAATCAGAGAAGTCATTCCTTTGTGAGAATACAGGTAGGCTCAACGAGTCGACTTTAAGTGACCTGCAGCACTCGTTAAGACTGCCTATTTTGCGAATGCGTTTTTCTAATATTTTACAAAGAATGTTGTTGATTGCTGTGTTATTTTGCGACACGATACGCGGATAAGGTTTTAAGTCAAATTTACACATTTTGCGTGAGTACATCAATAGACCCAGGCAAAGGTTGAGGTACAAAACATTTTCGTTATTATTTCAGGATCACGCCTTCTTCGGCATAATGTTTTTCTTTCTCATAGTAAGCAATAACTTGTGTAAAACCCGGCATTTTTTCCCTCATGTAGCAAGAAACAAAAAATCAAGATGAAAGTTTTGTCCAATGTGAGGTTTACCGAGCCCATTTTCTATCTAAGAAAGTCTTTCCTTCTGAAAAATGGACGCAAAAAATTAATAACAGCTGCTACTACAGCTGCCTCCGCTAAAAAGAGTTGAGTGTTTTTATTTCAGTTAAAAGTTTTATTTAATGTTGGAAAACGTTTGTGTGGTGTCCATTAATGTCTTCTTCAGTGTAATATGCGAGAGAGGTGTCTATGTTGTGGAATATGCGTGTAGCTCTTCGAAATAAACCGATCGATTCATATTGAAGATACCAGCACCTGTTCCATACAATAGGTTAGATAATGCAGGAAACGCAAGATTCCATGCACTGATTTACGCACTTGTCATCAAAATACTTTCAGTTTCCAGGACGTTTTTAAAAAATAAAGGAAAAGATTTGATTAGAAAACGTGCCTTCTAGGGGAAATCCCTGCGGAGGCAAACGGAATTGTCCTTAACCGAATCCAGATTTATTCTTAAAGTTTTCCCAGTCTCAAGACAAGTTTCCCATCCAAGATGGGTTTTTCTATCTTTGAAACCAGTTCAGTAAAATACTACCTTCGCTTTTTCCCTGTTACAAACTTTCTTGTCAGTTATGTTTGATTTTCTTCAGTTGACTGCCTTTTTCGATTAAACTCAGTTATTCGGGCTTATATTTTGAAACGTTCTACCAAAATTTCCTAACTATAGCATTATACAGATTATCAAAAGCGAAGCGACTGATGCAACCTGCAAACAGTATCCCCTCAGCTCGAAAGAGAAATGCCCTCAACTCGAAAACGAAGCAACCTGCAAGCCAAAACGAAGCATCCGCGTAACTCCTTTGAAAATGCTGGCAATCAACCAATATGAATGGATTGTGCCAATTTCCCTTGGCAACTGAAGTTCTGAACAAAATTCAATTTCAAGACGAAATTACTGCTTCTTGTCGAGTTGTCTCTCTTGATTGCGTTTGAGACATTATACGGCTTGCGATTGGCTGAATATTCCCGCGGTGATTTTTGTGGGTTCTTGTGTAGAAAACCTCATTTTGTACTTTCCCCAGATTTGGCTCACCATAAGATACCTAGATGGCGGCAACGACTGAAACGAAAAATCAAATTGGCTATTTTGCACTGAAAACGTTTTATCAATCTTAGATTTACTCTGATTGTCAATAAAAATGCTTATTTTCCGTCAAAAGTTGTTGTTATCGGGGCGAAAAGTAAGGTAGGTAAGTGCGTCAAAAAAAGAAATATTGAGCCTGCGAAATTTTCAGCGGAGGACCACGCGAGTGACGTCACATGGTTGACATCAAAGTAGCGAAGGTCTCTTTCGTCTCTTTCGAGTTTACAGTAAACATCAATTGCAAATGTTTATATCATTCTTCACGGAAAAATGTCTAGTTCAGACGATCCAGATACTAACACAAGCGATAAGTGCGTTTCCGGAGAAAGGAACAGAGAACGCGAGAGAGATTCTGGCGTAGTTACTGTCCTTGCCATGTGGAGCCGTATCGGTCCGAGCCCGTTGCGAGGAAGGCTTTTGACTGAACCAGACGAACATGACAGGCTACTATACAAGCTCTTGTCGTTTTAAAGACAAGATCTGACAATCAGATAACTCTTGATACAAGGTAAGTAAGATTTTTAACGGCATATCTTCAGGTCCCGCTTGTTTACGGTTCGCCTTCCACTAGTATAAAGCTTAACTTTATTGACTTACACCTTTCTTCTCAATTTATTCTTGTAAATAAAGGTGTTAATGAAGAAACTGCTAGACGGAGCTTAGATGCCTTCCAATGCCATTGTCGTTGCTGCAAGGAAGTCACGGCGGCCATGTGAAAACTTCATGCCACTCTATGGAATCGAATTGAATTGTATTCTGCTCATGTGTTTTAAAACAATAGCCACTGTGCTGGAACAATTTCGCCTTGTTAAAGGGCAAAAAGCTATGAACTCGAAATCTTCTTTATTTGAGGACTGTTTACTTGGAGGGAGGAAATAAAAAATATCATAGCACTAAGAAAGTCCTAGTTTACATGCAGAAATTTCGGTCTCTGTGGTTAATAGTACAGAAGGAATTAAAAATTAAAGCTTGCTGCATTATTATTCTGCTGCTTCTCAGATATTCCTAGCAAAGGCAGTTTACATGGTGCTGGGATCTGCCTAGTTCTAGGATCGTCCTGCCACTAAGCTCAGAAGATGCTAGTACTAGGGACAAGTACATGTACAACTTTTTGCTTGTTAATAGAATACAGAAAACATATGGTGCAAGGATGATCCGCCTTCTAGGATCTCCCTCCCTCCATGTAAACAGCCCCTTGGCCTGACTGATCGATCGAAAGTCTGGATCAACTCAATATAAGTATCACTATTTAAATCCTTTATAGGAAATGTGATGAGTTTTTATTCCTCTTGAGCAGTAATTAATAATACATTACAATTTTGTCGTCAATAAAATTTGAAAGCCTGAACTTTTTTCATAGGAATTTAGCCAAATACACCTGACATGCCAGTGTACTATGTATTTAGTATAATTCAGTATCATATGATATTGTTTTTTCCTGGACCCCAAAATTTTGTTTTATCCTTTATGGATAAACCACCACTGCCTATTTTAATGAGGTGGATATTTGGACAGCTGGGACGGGGTAACAGTAGACCACTTTCAGGCTTTGTGCACCACAAATTCTGTCAAAATTTCTGACTGGGACCACCAGAGGCTGCAATTCAGCAGAGTAAAAGAAGGGCAGAGCCGACAAAAGATAGCTCCACGAGCAAACAAACAACCAAACTGCTCTTTTTGGAGCCAACAGCTTTATGAAAACTATGACCTCAATGACTAACACTTCCTTTCCACAATTGTAATATTTAGTAACATATTTTTCTTATCTCTGTGCTATTATTTTGAACACAGACCTTGGATTGTTTGGCCATTTTTACTACCTATACAAACTGTACTTTTCTCTTATTATACTGTGTCAAGTGCACAAATTCAGGAAAAGTACTATGGCAATGGCTTGGGTAAAAAGACAAGACTTCATTGGGTGTCCAATAAGGAGGTTCAATGTAGTCATTGGAACATTAAGCCTTAACAACAGTTCCTGCATTTTAAAGAAAAGACTTATTTTGTTTGGCTATAGCTCCACATTACATCACCCTGTAACTACTACCATTAAATGTCAATTTCTGAGGGGCCAATTGCTTATAATTTCCTGGATTTTAAGAGTGCAATATCTTTGTCTTAGATTCATGCATTTATATTTTATACCTTGACCAAAAAAAGAAGTAAAATCATTAAGCTATACTGGTGGAAATCTATTGCTGAAATGCATGTGATAATTTTCTGAGATTTATTGTCAAAAGTTTCAATCCTTTTTAAATGCAATGTTTTGTACACCCAAGCTGCATTTGGGTGTTACTGCAATCAGCACATCTGTCTCTGCTGTGGTTTTCTTGCTTGTTGGCATTGCTGAATAATACAACTTGAACATCAACTGCAACCAAAACATTCATGACACTAATAAACTAAGCTACTTGCATTTCTTGGGGAGTTGCGTGGGCATAGGGGGTATATTTTATACCTAGTTACCTAGTTGTACAAACCTTATTTAAAAAAAACCATAGTTTAAGGGGGTGACTGCAGACATGTCTATGTTATCATTACTTGCCAGGCTGGCCTTTCTTGTAACCTCACCTGAAGGGTATACAGTTGTTTCTTATGTCAGTTTTTCTTTTTTTTACCAGAGGAAATGGTTGCTATGTTTTTCAGGAATAATTCATACTCCCTTTTATATGAAATTGTCTAGAGTTAGACTCGGATCCTCTGATGGGTAGGGTAAGGGAGTATCTTCAAACCATTTTTAAGCTGGGGATGTATAGATATTACCTGGAAAAATACATTCTAGACCATGTCCTCCAGATTGTTATGGGGGCGGGCATTGCTGTTATTTCTCTCTTTAATGAAGGAAGGAAAGTTCAATGTATTTCGTCAAGGTACAGCAGCCTTCAACGGGTGATAATCGGCATAAAAGTTAGAGGGATTTAATATTTAAAAAACCTCTACAGGGTTGTACAATGAGAATTTCCGAAAATTAGAGGAAATTGCTGAAATCTGGATATTAATACACTTCAACATGTCCAATAATTAAGATGATTTTCTCTTATAATAACGATGAAGAAGTACTAAACGACACGAGCATGCAGTGAAGACAACAAAATATGATAACAAGACGTGATTTGACACTCACCACTTCGGATCTGTGTCCTTTGATCTCCATTTGCAAAGTGAACAGTCGGAACTGATCCTCATACTAACACTCGCTCCTTTAACTCCCTGCTGCTTGATTCTTTGGAGTTAAAGCCACTTTCTTCCCTTTTATCGACAGCTGCAGGCATTTAAGTCCTTAACCTCAGTCGATCTGAAGCAAGCTTCGGAGCACAGATAGACTCGGTGAGCTGAAAATCCAGTCTCTGAGTCCGCACAAATTTCACTCGTTGAGTTTTTTTTGTTTATTGCGTTCGACGAAGGAAGAACGCTTCCTAATCTCCTGGGTTGCCTGTTATCGCGTAGGTTCCCTGTGCACGCAAGCGAAAGCTGACCCGTGTTTTTTCGTTCCATGGTTTACCTTTTCGGCGCCATTTTGAATGACGTCACAATTTCGTTGCGCAAAGCATTCTGCCTCGTGGTTCAAGCTTTATTTACGTCATAAGCAATTGTCATATGGCAATCAAGTGCATCACTGGTTCCATCAAGGTCAACTACATTACACGGGAATATTTGAGTTCGGCAAAAGAATGAACGTTGGAGTTGTTTTCTAAGCGGGTTTTATCACTGAGCTGATGATTCTGCTAAACTTTTCGGTCAATGCCGTTCAAATCGAGCTGGAACTTCGTAGAAACACACAAATAAAGACCAGGTAACATTTGTGCCGTGAGAAGTTTACCCGTGCGTTTGAGTCTATTTACTTATTTGTAGTTTAACCTCTTTCATGCACGAAAAAGTAAGCTTGAGCGTATCAGTGCAGGTTGTTACAACTGTAATGCTTTATTCACGTCTGATATCTCTACGCGGATAATTTTGCATGATAAGTATCTCGCTCGCTGAAGCAAGCTAAGTTTAAAACATGTTGAACTGACCTACATGAACTTAAAATAATCATGAGATGAAAAGTTTGCACAATGGCAAAAGATTCTGTCCGGTTCTCTGACATCAGTAATCTAGCAGAAACCTAATATGTTTCCGTCGCTCCTATGATCATTGTTTTCACTTCAAGTTGTGTCACGCAAGAAGCCAAGACTTTTAACCTTCAAGGCTACCATTTTTTCGAAGTTTGTAGTGACATGTTTATCTTTTTAACAACAAAGAACTTTTTACGATCTACTTTACATTTTTATCGACCATGCTTGAGGGAGAGTAAGACATTTTAAGAGTAGAGAGTTAATGAGTGAGATATTTTGAAGCCGTATACGCGAAGAACATTTTTTACGAAAAGAATGTCTACCTTTTAATTCATGATCTCTTCCATGATTTTGAAATCATGCTTGACGACACAAAAGCTAATCTGGAGCTAAGAAAACTCGAACGCACTTATTGATCTATGATTACTACTAGTATATATGCATAGAAATCTTAGGTGAATATAAGTGTTGTTGGTACAGAGTATTTTTCCCGGCTACCGCCCGCATATGTCTTTCCTCCGTGCTTCGCCATTGCAGTGTGAAGAGAAATTTCCCGGCGAACGATGTGTCAACCATGTGACGTCATATGCATATTTAATTAAGGAGCCGTTGGACGCACTTTCTGTAGCCTGAGATCAAAGAAGCAAAAAAAAAATAATAATAATAACGCCTGATCTCAGGTTACACTTTCTGCGGCAATTTGGCCGTGTTCGCGTCGCAAAAAAATACCGATAAGATCATTTTTACGCCGTCAAAACCATTTTTCCCGGGTAATTAGACATCAAACTAATAATTATTGCTATTTTTTGCTAGACTGATTTTTCGTTTCAGTAGCACTTTAAACCAAACAGAATTAATAGAGAACTTTGAACAGTCAAGAAACTTCCGTGAATGAATACTCTTTAAAATTATATTCCAAGTAACTTTGCGAACGAACCTCAAGTCAAAGGCGAGCAAAAATCCGTCTTCGTATTCCTTGTACAAATAAGTTTAGAGATGGAGTTATACATCTCGAACGAACCGTCTTAACATCGAATTTATATCTAGACGATTTATCCGTCTCGTCACAGAGAAAAATCGCAAGTCATTTTGCTATACTTCTACAGGAAACTCAACAAATTAGGCTTGCGTTTTCATTCGTCGAACGTAAAAATGTAATCAAGATATGATGGCCTTATAAGGGGTCCTAATCTCCTAGGCCCTACCCTCGGATCTGCCATTGGAACCTTGTAAACTAATCGGGTAGCCAAGTCAGGAACTACAAGATGAGCAAATACTTTTTCAAAGTAAATATCTTTTCATCTCGCAGGTTTTTTGAGGTTCAATGTCGCACTATTTTTGGAACAAAAAGAAACATAACCAATTTTCTGATTGATTCACTAAGATCCTGTTTGGAGCTTGTTTTGGAAAGGTCATTCCGCGCGCGCTTGTCATCTTCTACTGACCGTATATATTTTCTTTGAACTTCGCTCGGCGCGCTCCGTTTCCGTGTTGTGAATGCCCGGTGCCCGGGGGCGGGGGGTACTCCTAGGAATTCTTGGTTGGGGTGTGTCGCGCGGTTCTCCAAATCCTGACTTTATTTCAGACCAAAAAATGTCATTTTCCATAACCGTTTTCAGACCGTTTTCTCTAAGAAATTATGTCATCATTAGTAAGATTGGAACGCAAAATAAAAGATGTCTTAAAATCCACGTCAAAGTCGTATATTACTCTTTCTTTCCCAGTTTTCATTTGGAACTGAAATAAAAAATACGTTCGTGCACTTCCGTAGCTCCCCCGGAAACCATACCCGATTCCCGACCAAAATGGGCAAAATGTATACCCGCCGTTTTCAGATCAAAAGGGCGCAAAACCCGTACCCTTGGGGGGGAGGGGGGGACACATACCTAGATGGCTTATATAAGGGAGTACTCCAACCCCAGGGATCAAGGTGTTTGTATCAGTAATACACGGAGCAGGGAGCAAAGAGCAGGGAGTACCCCCCCCGGGTGTGAATGACTTTTTAGTTTGTTTGTTTTTCAGTAACATTCAAAAGAAATGACAGATGCCGACGATGCCACTGACAAACAACGATTGTCAATCACACCAATAACAGCAGGTATTTTAAACAAAAATTGAGAAAATTTTTTTATTGGTCTCTAAAAGACTGGGTTCAAGGCGCCCTTAAATTATTCACTCTTTGAAACCTTTGCAAATTCACTACGAAACAAATTTAAGTTTACAGTTAAATGTTTAATAGCTTAATTAATTATTTATCGTATGTTTATGTCAACAGGCGGTTTCTGGGCATGCTCGTAGGCAGTGGCGATTAGCCTTAATTGCCTTTTTAAAATCTCAGTGAAGTCACCAAGTTGTTCATGCATTAGTAACCCTTCAGTCAATAATTTCAGTTTGTCCGCCAACTGATTCGTAAAAAAAGATATTTTCGTGCCATTGCATATGTCAGTTTTACTAACTGCTGGGCAAGCCGCAGCGAGCAGCAGCACTATGTGTGGCTGACCGGGTGGCGCCTGGACGCTTTATACTGACGTTCAATACTGCTCAATAGGACACTAAATGTCCGACGTAACGGGCCACGGATACTCTGGAAGAATCCAAAACGGGAACCACAAAATCCTGGTTCCGGTTTGACTGCGTCTGCAGTACATCCAATCATGATTTTATTAAATCCACTTAATGGATACAAATGATGAGTTCCTCGCTATTGTATCACAAGAACTATTTGTGCCCTAATACACTGCTAATAAACAAATTATCGCATAAGTCTCGATTTATCAACTCGATACACTGGGCATATACTTCAGGGAGAAGGTCTGTGTGTTTCTTTGTCTCTAGAATAGATTTACTTTTAGAAGTTACTGCGATTTTTGTTAAATTTTGAGGAACCCTTTTACTGACTTTAAACCTAAATTCAACTTGGCATAAAACTTCGGTTTTTCTTAAGACTATTTAAATATGTATTGTTTTCATTACAGTAACTTAATCTAGAGAATATATTTCCGCACCAGTTATGACTAAAGGCTTGGTTACCAAGTGGTGGCAAATAGACCGTTTACGAAAGAGAAATAGGCGTGGGCGCTCGATCTCGACGAGCTTACGGAAAAATAGATGACTGAAAACAGTCTAAACCTCAATACACCATAATAACCATATTGATTAAACAATAGCCAGTTTCATGAATCAATACATGCATTCTATAAAGAAACTACAATTTTGCAGCATATTTAAACAGGATTATAAAATTTCAAGTTATCTAGGCTTAACTAGAAATTCAATCGATAGAAAAGACTTGATGAAACTTCGTATAAGCAAGTACAAACTCATGATTGAAACTGGAAGATATGAACAAACTCCCCACAAAGATAGATTCTGTCCTGTTTGTAACTCTGGTATAATTGAAGACGAATTTCATTTTCTCTTGCACTGTCCAAAGTATTCAATCCCAAAAGGAAAATTCAACAATCAATTCCAACATAACTTTGTCAATTTTAATAAGCTATCTAGTACAGAATTAATAATTACACTGATTAATTCACAGAAAGTTTTTCTACATTCACATTTGTTAAAATTTATCTCATTATGTAATGATTTACGTAATAATTTGTTATCAAATCATACAGATGACACTTTATTGATCATTGTAATCATTGTTTTTGTTTAAATTGGATTATTAGTATTAATCTTTATCTTAAAGCTTTTGCAATACTTTAACTTCATATAGTCATGAAAATAAAGCTTATCAGTCCGGGATAGTTACCAAATTTGATAACCTGGACCAAAACAAACCACGAGCCAATCGCTGTTCAAATTTTTGTTCACGTGACCTAATTTGGGGGAAAGCGTTCTTGAATTCAATATGGCGGACGATGTCGATGTTTTCAGAAACAGAAAGGAGTACTGCCGAGACAGCAAGTCATGTACATGGCAATTTTTTATAACAGACATCTCGCAGTAGATTGTAAAACTGGTGAAATTGTATTTGAGACGCATTTTTCCAAATAAGACCTCTGCGGAAGGTTTCGTGTATTTCAAACAAATCATCAAACTCATACGTAATTTGTTTCTACTGAAATGTTCAATTAAAGAGACACAGTGATGAAAGACAATGGTTATTCTGTTAAGGATAGAGGTTTTAGTTTTAACATCGTCTACAGAAGTTTGCTTTTTCGAAGTTCATTCTGTTTTTTTCCTTTTGTCACGAGGAGATGATGTCGATGATGGTTGTTGTCCATAGATCTGTCAATGAAACAAAAACGGAACATGCAGACAATGAGTATGCCTTCCATTGATTAGCATATACAAATAACTGTCTAAATTTTTTATTCTACAGGTAGCGAAAGCCGTTGTAGCGGAAAACTGAAAATTTGCATATGCAAATTAATGCATGTTTCAAGTGTAAACTGAAGTGCGGAGTCGAATACCACGAAGAGTCATATCTGTTGCAATTTAATTCGTACTCCGACTCGGCGAAAACTTTTCGTAATGTCTACTATAATAGTTTAGCTTTATGCTAGAACTTTGGTTGTTGCTTGACGAAGTGAATTTGACTTACAATAATTTTGGAAAATGATAAGTGTTCAGCGGTTTTGAAAAATTCAGCGCGCGGTCATTTCCTCTCATGTTCTCAAGCCTTAAAACAATTTTCCTTTGTACGGCGCGTCAGAACCAAATCGTTTTATAAAAAATAAATTTCTTGAGCTTTCTAGTGATACCAAACTGAAAGTTTTTGGTCAAGAATTGGAAAAGAAACGGATTTTTGAGTTGAATGCATGTTTCACTTGTAAATAAATTTTGCGTTACTGAACCCGTGCAGAGTCGTTTTGAGCACCTCGAGGAAGACATGAATCAAATATGGCCGACCTTATTGAAAGCACATTGCGAATAAAAATACCTGATGCACTTTTTTCAGAGATTGTGCACAACAATAGAAACATGCTGAATCGAAAGCATAAACCTTGGATATAACGCCAGATGTTTTGCAACTCTCACAAAAATCGACAAGTACATTAAATTTAACAACGAAGTGGAAAAACATACCTGACTCGGAACAAAAATCTAATGGACGCTTCACTTTGAGAGGGAAATTTACTTCAATACGCGTGATACACATCTGCCATTTTGAAACACGTGAAGATCCTTGGCTTTGCCGAACAGACTCGGGTACCTGACGAGTTTACACCGAATAAGATCGGACAAAATCTCGGATAAAGAAAGGCGAGTACGAAAATTCCCGACTTTTGAAACGGCCACCATGTTGTGACGTTACATGGTTATCAAATTTGATAACGATCCTGGACTGCTTATGTTGTTGATGTTGTTATATATAGATATACTTAACTTAAATTTTTAGGAAATTTGGCGGGTCGCTGGGGTGGTGTGGTGGTAAGGAAGAGCGCCCAGGGTTGTTTCTGGGTTGTGAACTTCTATCTTTTTATTAGAAACACTTTCAAAAACTATTGTCCTTTAACCGACCGCCCCGATTTCAAGCCCTGAAATTTAAGGTTTTCTCAGTAAGAATCATAACCCGAAAATTTCCGGCCGCAACCACAACCATTGATGATAGTAAACCCACGCCATCACGAAGGCTCCAAAAAATACCGTAAAATTCCGAAAATAAGCCCCCGGGGCTTATATTTTTCAAAGACCCTTTTTGAGGGGCTTATTTTTGGAGGGGCATATCTACGGAGGGAAATTTGCGTTTCAAAATTGATTGGGCTAGCCTTATAGTTGGCAGGAAATTCACCGTTTTTGTTTTGTTTTACTTTGTATTTGAGGGCAATTTTCCAAGTATAAGCCCCCCGGGGGCTTATATTTGGAGGGGCATTTAACGGAAGGTTTTTCGTGTTACCGGTTTGGGGGGCTTATATTTGGAGGGGCTTATTTTCGGAATTTTACGGTACTTTAAAACGCAACTGATCAGAGTATCGTACAAAAGTGTCTCTTGTAATGAAATAACTGTCATCGAAAATGTTCAAATCTCAGTTTAATTAACTTTACCACGTAAGCCAGTAAAACTTTGAATTCTATAAGTCGAAAAAACCCACGCTTAGTACAAATCCTTAATTCATTCATTAGTTGTGAGTAATCAATAACTAGTCGGACAAAATCAAAAAATCTCCCGGGGTCAGCCAAGGCCGATTTAGGGCTTCTTGTAGCTAAAATTGCGGTACCTTGATGTACGCCCAATTCAAATGACAGAATAGTGCTATTCATCCCATGATACCTTGTGGGTTTTGTCAAAGCCCCTCTGGAATAACCTCAACAGTCCTACGTAACGAATAAACCCAACGATGTGATTTGCTGCTTTTTCCTATCAGGGCGTGTTCTGGATCCTGTCCAACCTCCTTTCCCCCCCCCCTCCCCCTAGGTACAGTTTGAAACCAAGATGGCCGCCAGTAGCGGGAAGCGATCTTACGGGGAAATAAGGAACTGGAACAGTTTAACAATTTGTAACCTAAAAAAGTGAACTGTTTACAAGGCTAAAAATATATATTGAAAAACAAAAATCTGAACGATCGAGTTTCGAAAACGTTTCAGTGGATTGACCTTTTCCTAAATATATATTTTTAGCCTTGTAAATAGTTCATTTTTTAAACCTATTGTAGGTGATTTTTGTACATATCAATCTGTAAGCTCTTGTTTTTATATTGATTATAAGTAAAAATATAATCATACTTACACAATTTCAGAAGCGTATGCCTCTTCGAGATCGAATCAGTCTGAGGTGCCGATCGTGTTGTGTGATTTAGGAATAGCAGTATCCTTTTTTCCTTTATAAGCCTGTTTGGTTAAAGTACATTTTCATGATTTTCGCTACCTACTATCATACACATTACCGTTACCACAAATTAAGCTGCAACTATGATTACATACCTTCAGTCTTTTGAAACATGGCTCGCGTTCAAAGCAAAAAGAAGAAAGAAAGTTGTCTCTTCCGTAGCTTCACCTAGTATCATGGTTACAGCCCCGCCTGAAGTGGACAAGTGAATGATCAAGGTGGGATTCGCAATGTTTGTATTATCAGGTAACATATTTTTACCTTAACAACTTGAAAAGATTGACGACGATATCTTCACGTTGGATTTGCCGTGCGAAAGACACAAAGGCTTCAAGGTATCTTGTCTATTTGTTTATGAAACACTGTGCTTTGATTTCCTTAACTTTGATAATTATAAAAAATCTTTGCCTGGTTTTCGGTTACGAAAGTTGACTGAAAGGTACATAAACGTTTCTTGAGGTTAAATTTCCTCAAACTTTTGTTTCAATTCCGATTTTAGGGACTTAATTATATATACACTGAGATATAATCACTGAAAGGCTGGGTCGTCCATTTTCATGCGCAAATGAATTGTAGTCAATCAGAGGAGTGAACGATGTTTTTTACAAGTGAAAAAAATTTGTATGTGTAATCAAATTTAGGGAATAATTTCACGAGTATACCATTTGATTACCTTTTAATATCATGGGTGACGAATTACGTTAGCTATCATGGATTTTTCACATGTTTATCCTGGATCGTATCGATCGAGAACTCCCCCACTCTCTCGAACGTTTAGAGCTTAAATTTGGCTTAAGTTCAGAGTTTTCCGACAAAATACCTGTTAGAATCCTTCTTGATGTGCTCTTTCGTGTGTTCAGGTTTTCTAAAGAGTCTTATTGTGCCCTGACGTCTTCATTCATGACATTTTAAAACTTCGTCCCCATCTTGACACTGAGACGTACGTTAGGTTGCCATGGCAATCTTGTAATTTCACATGTGAAATTACAAATTAACGCTGAAATTTCGCGCCAAAATTAAGGAGTAATTCGTCACCTATGATATACGAATAATCAAAACCCACAGAGATGTGTGAGTTTCGCGCAACAATTTCTTGCAGCTTGCAGCGCCATCGCTTAACAAACATTCGACGTGAAAATTTGTGTGTGGAGACACATTTTCTCGTAGGAAAGTGAAAAGCAACTCAGAAATTGGAGTGGAATAGTTTTGCATACTTAACTGTCAATAGACAAAATTGTAGAGAGCCGGCAAAATTACAGCAGAAGGGGAAAACGGAACGAGACGTAGGCTTCAATTGTACTTTTTATAGCGATGTGTAGGGACAAATTTTATTGATAAGATTTGAAATAAAGAGCTGGCAGAATCTTGAATACCTCGGTATGTATATGTTGCAGTTAATTTTTTATTTCAGTTAATTTTTGTTTTTCCTTTGTTTTAAATTCATTAGCATACACTACCAAACCCAAAAACAATGGAAAAATAAAAATTAACTGAAAAAAAAAAATTAACTACAACATATATAATAAACACAATACCACGTGGAAAGTGCTTTGTACAGTTTTTACGCACTTCTTGTTTTTGTACGAGAAACCTCACTCGTTCGATTTTTGATACGTCAACAACTCGTGGGGCGCGCACTTGCCATGAAGTATTCTATATTTTAATATATGAAATTGCATGTCTTTGAGATCTGATAAAAAATAATGCTAGCTTTTTTCCTTTTAAGCTCTGTATTAAATATTAATGCAAGACAAGAGAGAATGTGCAGGAATAAATTTGCTTGCTGAACGGCGACGGTCAGAAAAAATCGTATATATGGGATTCTTAAAAAATGGACGTTCGACATTTTCCAATTGGCTTATCGGGAGAATAAAAAAATTAAGGAAATAGAAATATTACTGAGATATATTTGAAAGAAATTTATAGCACTTAACAGCTTTTTAAAAGACGGGGATATAAACTCTACATCAGATACAATTAGGTGCAAACTCTACTCGCGCTTTTGTTTAATGGGAAAAATTGTTACCTATTTTTCAGCCATATCTAGGATTCGAAGGGGGTTTCTTGTCCAGTCACCATCTTGGAATTAAAGCTCTAGAATCTGGTGAATTTGAAACAGCCCTGTATCATTTCACGTTGAAATTGAATGAAGCCAAAGAGATCGGTAACAAAACCTCAGAAGGAACCGCATATAATGATCTTGGCTTGGCGTATAACTCTCTCGGTGATATTAAAAGAGCAATCGAGTTTTACCAGCTAGGCCTAAAAATCGCTGAAGAGAATAAAAATGAAAATTTAAAAGGAACTTTATATGACAACCTTGGTGTTGCCTATCACTCTCTCGGTGATTTCAATGAAGCAATCAAGTTTCATCAGGCTGGCCTTAGTATCGCAGAAGATACCGAAAACAAAACTTTAGAGGGAACTATATATACCAACCTTGGCGTTGTCTATCACTCTCTCAGTGATTTCAGAAAAGCAATCGAGTTTCATTGGCACGGTTTAAGTATCGCAAAACAGAATGGAAACAGAGATACAGAAGGAACTGGATATAACAACCTTGGCAGTACCTATCACTCTCTCGGCGATTTCGAGAAAGCAATCGAGTTTTATACTGAAAGTCTAAGCATCGCAGTGGAAACTGGAAACAAAGGTGTAGAAGTAACTGGAAATGGCAACATTGGCAGTGCTTATCAGTCTCTTGGTGATTTCGAGGAGGCAATCAAGTTTTATCAGAAAAGTCTGAGCATCGCTAAAGAGACTGGAAACAGAGATGCACAAGAAACTGTATCTAACAACCTTGGCAGTGCCCATGAGTCTCGCGGAGAGTACGAGAAAGCAATCAACTTTTATCATTCAAGTCTCAGTATCGCAAAAGAGACAGGAAATCAAAATGCAGTTGGATCTGGATACAACAACCTCGGGCGTGCGTATTCATCTCTTCGTGTTTTTGAAAAAGCAATTGAGTTTTTCCAGCTGAGTCTAAATATTACTGAAGAGACTGGAAACAGAGATTTACAAGAAGCCGCACATAACAACCTTGGTGTTGCCTATCACTCTCTCGGTGATTTCAAGAAAGCAACCGAGTTTTATCAGAATAGTCTAAGCATCGCTGAAGAGACTGGAAACAAAACTTTAGACGGAGCTAGATATGCCCAACTTGGCAGTGCCTATCAGTCTCTCTATGATTTTGAGAAAGCAATCGATCTTTATCAATGTAGTCTATGTACCGCAAAAGAGATTGGAGATAAATATTTACAGGTGACTGTATACAACAACCTTGGCCGTGTCAACGAGTCTCGTGGTGATTTCAAGAAGGCACTCGAGTTTTTTAAGCTGGGTCTAAGTGCCGCAAAAGAGACTAAAAACAAAGATGCAGAAGGAAGTGCATATAACAATCTTGGTAGGACCTGTAACTCTCTCTGTAATTTCAATGAAGCAATCAAGTTTCATAAGCTGGGCCTAAGAATCGCAGAAGATACTAAAAACAAATATTTAGAGGGAGCTATATATACCAACCTTGGCGCTGCCTATCACTCCCTCGGTCATTTTGAAAAAGCAATCGAGTTTCATCTGCACGGTTCAAGTATCGCACAACAGAATGGAAACAAAGATACAGAAGGAACTGGATATAACAACCTTGGCAGTACCTATCATTCTCTTGGTGATTTCAAGAAAGCAATCATGTATTGTCGGGATAGCCTGAGAATCGCAGAAGAGTCTGGAAACAAAAATTTAGAAGGAGGAGCATACAGTAACCTTGGTCGTGCCTATTCGTCTGTCGGTGACTTAAAAAAAGGGATCGAGTTTTATCAGGCTAGTTTTATTATTGCAAAAGAGACTGGAAACAAAAATTTACAAGGAATTGTATATGCCAACCTTGGCACAGCCTATGAGTCTCTTGGTGATTTCGAGAGAGCAATCAAGTCTTATAAAGAAAGTCGAAAAATCGCAGAAAAGACTGGAAACAAAAATTTAAAAGGAACTGTAGAAAACAACCTCGGTACCGCCTATTACTGTCAAAATAAATTTGAACTTGCACACGAGCGCTGGAACGCTGGACTGTTTATCGCAAGAAAGACTGGAAACAAACATTTAGAAGGAACTGTGTACAACAACCTTGGCTTGGCCAAATACTGTGTCGGTAGCTTTAACGAAGCAAAGAAACATTTTGAGGAAGGTCTACGTATCGCAAAAGAAACTGGAAACAAAGATTCAGAGTCAAAAACTTATATCAACTTTGGTCGCGTATCTCAGTCTCTCAATGATTTCAAAACAGCAGTCGAGTTTTATCAGCTTGCCCTGAGTATCGCAAGAGAGACTGGAAACAAACATTCAGAGCAAGTTGCATTTAGCACTCTTGCTCACGCCTTTTGGTCTCAAGGCAACTTGGTTGCAGCCGAGGAGTTTTTTAAGTCCTCTATAAAACTGTTCGAGGAAATGAGGGTTCTTCTTCAAGTGGAAGACGAGTGGAAGATTAGCTTTCGAAATAAACTTGACTGTAGTCAGTGTTTGATGAAACTTCAAATACAACGAGGCAACAACCTCAATGCGCTTTCGACAGCTGAGAAGGGACGAGCACAAGCTCTCATCGATCTCATGGAACTGCAATATGCCACAAACGCCAGAAATTCTACTCAATCGCCTTCAAAACAGCAAATGGAACCGCCAATATCTAGCGTTTCAACTACGCTATTTTTAGCTAAAGACACCGAAACAATGAATTCCTGGTTACTGAGGGAGGGACAGCAGTGCCACTTTGAGCAACAGAAATTCAGTGACACCCAGATGATAACATTGACTCGGGAAACATACGAAAAGATTGGTGTCAAGAGGAGTGTGAGGTCTGACGAGGACTCGCAGGATGAATCAGATGATGAAGATGAGATGGAAGACTTCTTCGATAGAGGTGGAGAACCGGCAGCATCACCCCAAGACGAGGAAGGTTGCTTAAAAACATTGTATGAATTGATTATCGCTCCAATTTCCCACATGATAAACGATGATGAACTCATCATTGTTCCTGACGGCTCAACATTCTTGATTCCTTATGCAGCCCTCATGGACCAAGATTTGTATTTGTCTGAAACGAGGAGAATTCGATTGGCCCCATCACTACGAAGCTTGAGGCTGCTCGCAGAGTGTCCAGAGGGCCACCATAGTACAACCGGTGCGCTACTTGTTGGTAATCCGTGGGTGGAAACTGTACTCATAAAAAATAAACGAAAATCATTCCCGCCGCTTCCAGGTGCTGAGGAAGAAGTACAAATGATTGGACAGATTCTTGACATTCAACCTCTCATTGGAAAGAACGCTACAAAAGAAAACGTTTTAAGAAAGATCAATAAAGTTTCCTTAGTACACATTGCAGCTCATGGTCTTGGAGAAACCGGAGAAATTGTTTTGTCTCCTAATCTTGCTAGTTCGGGCATACCCAAGGAGAAAGACTTTCTTTTAACGATGGCAGATGTGTTAGATGCACATCTGCGCGCTAAGCTTGTTGTCTTAAGCTGCTGTTGCAGTGGACGTGGGAGAATCTACGCCGAAGGCATGGTCGGTATTGCACGCGCCTTTCTGGGATCCGGTGCACGGTCTGTTATTGCGTCACTGTGGAATATTGATGACGTAGCCACTCTGGAGTTCATGAGACACTTCTACAAGCATTTGGTAGAGGGGCAAAGTGCAAGTAAGTCGCTTCATCATGCCATGAAATGGATGCGGGAGTCAGACACGTTTAATAGAGTGAAGCATTGGGCGCCATTCGTACTAATTGGCGATGACGTGACATTGAAGTTTGGCCAGTGATGAAAGGTGAGATCCCCCCCAAAGTAGTCTCCTTCGCAGCCGTTATTAGGGTCGTCACTCGTCACGCAACGCTCCTCCCTTAGTGGGGAGGAGCGTTGCGTGACGAGTGACGACCCTAATAATGGCTGCGAAGGAGACTACCCCCAAAGATGAGGTAGAGAAATGATCACTTGTTTTGCGAAAGGAAAGGGTTTTAACCGTTTCTTTTCCCCGATCGTAAATTTGGAGAGGAAACTATTATTTCCCTAACGTACAACTGAGAAACTAACTACGCGAAAACTTAGTTACTTAATCTACAGATCACAGAATTAGAAAGTCACACGTTGAATAAACACATCACAGGAAAATAAGTTTCGTTTTCATTGGATTGAATTTTTACACATGAAGCCTCGATCCGAGAATTGTGACGTGGGTTAAAATTCCTCCAGGGGTGTGCGATGTGATTTTCCCTGCCCTATTTCAGACTTAAAACGTCCTCAAGAGCCAAGAGATAAAACTTAAAATAAAATGAAATAAAACGAACTGATTAGAACATACCCAATGCCAACCTTCTGGAACCCCCTAACCTTGACGCTCGTCAGACCCACTATAACTCAATAAAGCCGGGTTTCCCCTACCCCCGGAAAATCCTCACTTCGTCACTGATAGAGAACCCATTCGCTTATTAGTTACGGGGGGGGGGGTGGGGGTCACTTAAGGGAAGTCTGGGTGGAGCTAGCTGTGCCGCTGAGGCCTTCAAACCCCGACGTTGTTTAAGACAAAAATTACTCATTTCTATACCCTGTTTAACACAGGAGACACTACTTTCTGACCCTGATTTGTTTTGTTTTGCATACAGAATTAAGTAATTTTTCACACTAAAATCGTGGAAATGGATATTGAGGAAAAAAATTATTGGTATTGCAAATTTAGACCGCTCATCGCAAGTCTTCGCTCTCTTTGAAAGACTTCCAGTCCAAAAAGGCACCCTGTTCAGGACGCTTAATAGTGAAATTGTATACCTTGTTTAATACTCAAGACCTTGATAACCATACCCTTTTCAGCGGCACATACCCGTAAAGGCCAAATAAGGGAGTGCCCCCGCGAGATTATACCACAAAAATGTTAGAAATTAACTTAGTACCTGTTGTTCTCTTGATTCCACTGCAGAGCTAACAAAAAAAACAGATGGAATTCTGATCCGTGTACATATTTGGAATCGCTTTTGCATCTCCATCGCTCCACTCTGGGTGTTACAGGATAAAGCTGATCGTGTTATCCAAGAGAGAATGAGCTAAATAATGAACGGAACGCAGGGATTAAGTGTCAGCAACTAATGAACCTGTGGCACGACAATTTGCTGTAATGGTAGTCAAACTTCATGCCACGTTCACGTGAAAGGAGGCGGCGTGGTTAAACAGACAAAAATAACCTTCGCAGCACTCGAGCGAACTAAAAGATTTTCACGGGGCACAGGGATTCGCTCTTTCAGCTCATAATCTCTTGTGTAATCATGGTATACTGTAGCTACACTGGATATTTAACTGTGTCCTGTGTCACGTAGTCACCTTCGCAGCCGCTCAGGTGCTCCACGCCCACACGCGTGACTCCGGCCCGAACGGCAGCGAAGGAGACTATTTGTCAGGCAACTTTTTTACAATAGAGAGCTTAAGCAACTACGAAGACGACGACCTCGACGATAGTTTGCTACACAGCCGTTTTTGGTGTCGTCACGCAACGCTCGTCTGTGGGGAGGAGCGTTGCGTGACGACACTAAAAACGGCTGTGTAGCAGACTACCTCGACGACAACTTCAAAAAACAATTGGTTTTATGAGCAAAACAATAGCTCTGCAAGTGCATCACGCTTTTTAGTACATTTCTTTGACGTCCACTGCACGACTACGACGTGAAACCTCCCAATGCGACGACGACGACGAATTCCCTTTTCTCTTTTTGAACCTGGATAAAGTCCTTAACAATTCAACTCCAGGAAAAGTCGCCTGCATTTGACATATTGAGCAGGTCCAAATGGACGCGATAAAGGTTGAAAGAACGCAAATTCATTTTTTAACCGACGTTCTCACTGTCGTCGTCGTTTATTTAAGCTCACTAATGTAGACAGGTAGACTACCAGCCCTTTATTTTTCCTCAGGAATGGTAGAGCAAGCAAAATTCGCAAGCGGACGCGAAAATCCCCACCCGCGAGGAAGGTGACTTCCCCATACTTTTCACCTTCCTCGCGGGTTGCAATTTTCATGTTTGCTCTGCTATCTGCAAATTACAATTGAACCTCCATCAAGCGGTCAGCCCTGGGGTACCCGACCCTAGGGTACCCGACCCTTGGGTATCCGACCCGCAAGTGGCCGCTTACTTAGCCTGCGAGCAAGCTCTGTTAGCAAGGCCACACACACCCGGGAGCCCTAGGAGAGCTTGCTCGCAGGCTATCGCTTACTAGAGGTTGGCCTCTCAATAGAGGTTTGTCAGAAATGAGTATTATCTTTAGCTGAAATATCACTTTATTTAAAAACAATCACGTGACCGGAAGTTACTGGTCCACAATCGGTCGTCACCTTCTATCTCGGACTGTTTTTTTTCCATCACGTTCTTGAAATGAAGCCAAACTAGGTGTATCAAACACTTTATGGCCTCTTAATAGCGGTGACAATAGGAGAACTCTCACTGGGACGGCCAAAAGCCGGCCGTGTTATTTCTCATTCTTTTCTACAGTAATTTCGCGACTTTAATTACC
>BOPM01001069.1:97664-99765 GCA_022179025.1 Porites australiensis | reverse complement strand
AGTTTACTTTCCCTTTTTATCAACGGACTGCTTATAGTGGAGTAGTATACCAATGATGCTTGCTTCTGTTTTTCTCGGTCGCAGTGATTCGGCACGATCGAACAATTTTGCGCGATAATGTATGTTTCCCTAAGATCAAAGCAAAGACTTGATGTCTCTTGTTCTATCAGCATCTAAATTATAGAATCACTAGCGACAGACAAGTCTAATTGTTAATGATTTAAAACAGTCTTGGTCTTTATCTTCGGTCTAGCGTCTTTTGTAGCTCGTTTGTAAAATACAACTCGATTTATTTTGTTGAATAAGACAATATGTTGTTGTTGAATTTTTGTTTGCGCTCTATTTTATGAATGGCATGCGTTTTTACTTCAAAACTACCAGTAAAATTGTCGTCACAATTTTATTCTTGATCTAGCATAACCAGAGAAGAAACGTTCCGTAAATTCTATCGAAATATCCCTTATCTAAACCCATTTCGCTTGTTAACCTCTCTAAATTCGGAGCCTTGGACGTGACAGAGAACATGGAGAAAGTCACGCGTTAAAAACAATATAATTTTGACAGTTGAAAGTAATTTGCATAACCTCAGAGCGCATGCTCTCCAGCTGACATAGCCCCTTTAAAAAGTCTTTAACGAAGCATAATATCACTCTGTGATTGAGGAGGTTGATAAAGGGATTAAAAGATAAAGTTGCATGGCAATATAGTCTTGTTCTTCTCGGTGTTCTTGTATATCAGTCTTTTTGCTCCAAAAAATACACTGCATTGACCCGCCACAACCACTTCCGAAATGTACTCCTCAGGCAAGTTAAGGCATGGGTTGAAAGGCTAAAAAGACCCCCCACAGCGTATGCAAAGATCCTCTTTAATGACACAGAAGGATCCAAGTAAAGGGTTTCAAAAAGATATGATAAGACATATCTCACTAAAATAGTTTTGAAAAATTCATCCCAAGTATCTCGCGACATTCCTTAGACCATGACGTCACAAAATCTGTTTTCTCAAACGGGGCAAGGCTGTTAAACTTCAGCCTTAAAATTATACTTGTCATCAAATTGTCAGTGAAACTGTCTGGATTGTCAGTTAAGAGTTATTAAAGTATTTTATAAGTCACGTGTCCTGTTTTTCCTTATTTCGTAATCCGTGCTCCACTTGGGCATACATGCAGCGCTATTTCATAATATCCAGGCCATGGGAAAAACACTGGTGCCTAAGAGTATCTGTTGCTCTTTCATTTCCTTTCCCCCGTTTTAATTTGAAAACTTTGAACGTTAACTATCATTTGCAGGTCACGTGACTCATATTTCAACAATGAATATGTCACATATTGTTAAGGCCACCGAGCTAAAACTGTTTGCCAAGTTTCATGACGACTGATCAAAACAATCCGTTTCAAATGCCACTTTGCCAAATTATGCAAATTAGGAGGTGACCCATGCCTTAACTTGCCTGAGTCAGTCGTGACACACCCTAGAAAAAGGAAACATTCAGCAAAACACGCGCAATTTTCGTTTATAACGTGCCACTTTTAATCACTCTGCATAATCATAATAATAAAATAAACCATACATATAATCCCATTTTATTAATAGTTTATGAATATTTGACAGATATACTAAAGACGCTGAAAGTTTTTTAGCATTATTTTAGTTTAGAAAAAAAAATGATGTTTCAAAGTTTACGAAGCTGACCGTAAATCTGCAATCGGTGACAAAATTGTTGAGCCCAAACCGTCCTCAAATGGGGAAACTTCGGATAACAAAACAATCCACACCCCTCCTCCCCCCTTCCCCTTGTAGAAGGATTTGATACGAGTAGAACTGAGAACACAACACTTTAATCACTACGAGACAGTAAATCTATTCTGTTACAGAAGACACGCATGTGTTATTCCTCGGAGCGGTTCAGACCGGTTTTTGTATTATCTACTTCATATATGACAGCATGAACTGTCGTGTTTGCTGTCCCCAGGGCAGGGTCCTTGAACAGTGGCACAACATTTGCACAACATTGGCACAACATTGCATGGAAGCAATGGGGGAGGGAAAGCTTTATTTGCTCCTTTTGAAGTCGGCAAAACTTAAGAAAGGCCCCTTTAGGG
>BOPM01001069.1:80164-90164 GCA_022179025.1 Porites australiensis | reverse complement strand
ACTACCTTTTCCTTTCAACAGACTGGGATCTATTTCACTAGTTCTGTTCGAAAATTCTGTGCCATCTTCATCCTTCATGTGAATTAAATGAACATCATGTCCCTTACCTTTACATAGTGGAACTTGATTATTCCATTTACCATCGTTGCACACGACGGAGGCAGCACCGACTCTTTGATATCCACTATAGCAGTAAAATCTTACAAAGCGTCCGTGTCTGAAATCTCCACCCTTTTTTCCGCCATGTGTTGGATCGGCTGGTCTTTTACACGGTGCTATGTGGGTTAATACAAAAGGGTTAGCCGATTTATAATTATACGTATCTGACTAAATTTATGTAAACATGGCTTCAGTGAGTGTCTACAGGTTTTATGCTAAGTGTGTCCTTGGTTCCTAGACTTTGACTCTCACCACCTCGGACAATGGACGACTGTCCGCCTTTCCCACAGAGCTCTGCAATTATCATGATAATCATTCTCAGCAGTCAAAGCCTCTACTGAACACTGCTGCTTAAAACAGGCCCCTCCCTAGCCCACTAGTTTTGACACCCAGGCCTGATCCACCCATCCACTGTTAGGGCAGTCCCTGGGCTATCCAGCTGTACCGACCAAGACGGCAAGCCCCCTACTTAGTTGGACCTGGACTGGCCTGGAGCTAGGCGAAAACCTAGTGGCCACGTTTTAACGAAATCAGACAGACATAATTGAAATAAAATTTATATATTTGCAAATTTCTATTTGCACTCAGTTAAATTTTAAATCTTCAAATATCAGGATTAAAAAATATATATATACATTCAACTTGATAAGAAGCAAATTTAGGACAATTCTTAAAGCCAGTCTTTTAATCCAGTTAGAGCGCAAAAATAGGAATCCGGAGGCCCTGAGTTCAAGTCCCGCCCTGACCGCTAACTTGATGATTTGTTCACACGTTAAGTCCCGAGTTAAAATGTTCGGGCACGCTAATGTAAAATAGCCAACTGCTTAACCTTCTGTCAAATAAGAGTCTTAACCGTGTTATGTCCCACTTTAAAATTTTATTATCCTTGGAGATCCCCATTAGAAATAAGGATAACCAAGTATTTATATTTGACGGGGACCCTAATTTACCCATCTTATATATATGTAGCAGATCCCGTGTCCTTTATTAGAAGCTGGTTAAAGACTTTCTTTTTTTGCTGGCTTTTCGCTTAGTTATTTCTTCTATTTCCTAATGTCAAGTTACCTTTGCAGCTTGGCTTGTTGTTGTTCCATTGACCATCTGTACATTTTATTGCTGCCACGCCCTCCATGACATAATTTATAGGGCATGTGAATCTAACTGTGCGGCCGTGACGGAAATCTTGATCAATTGTTTTTCCTTGATAAGGAACTCCTGGATCTGCACAAGGGGCTGCAAAATCAAAATGAGATGAAAAAACAATGCAAACTTACTGAAACTTACACTGAATCAATCTCAAACAGGGAGGTAAATTCATATTTATATGAGTGGTTGGCAAATTACAATTCATATGATTAGTAAAGGGAGGGAGGATATGCGCCCCTTGCTTTAAGTTAAACTTTGTCTTGTTGAATTGACTGACACACAGATCAGGGTAACTTCTGTGCCTTTCCCGCGCCGTTCCCGCGTATGTCGTGGGAGAACTGCCGTGCAGTTCCCAGCAAACAGCTCCCACATGTATTTTGTTGAGCTGGCGCTTGAAGGATTGCTTTTCATTTGCCTCGGCAGTTAAGGATTTCCAAATACGGGTTTATCCTTATAGAGATCCGACGACTATGCCATGCTAATGAGCCCCAATAAGGGCGAAACAGCTGTCCATGGCTGCCACTGTCGGGGACATATAGCTGTGTGCATACCTGAGATACTGGCTAGGTCGTAGGTTGGTACTGATGAGTGCCCCTTGCTTTAAGTTTGCTTTAATCATAAAACAAATTTGTTTCCTGCCGTGGCTCACGTTAAAGACTTTCCGCCGTGCTTGGTTTGTTTTAATGTGTATCTTTGTTTGTTTTTCTTATTAAGTCACTGAAAGCGACTTAAGTTCCTTTACCTTTGCAGCTTGGCTTGTTAGTGTTCCATTGACCATCTCTACACTTTATTGCTGTCACGCCCTCAATGACGTAATTTCTGGGGCAAGTGAATCTAACTGTGCGGCCGTGACGGAAATCTTGATCAATTCTGTTTCCTTGATAAGGAGCCCCTGGATTTAAACAATTGGCTGCAAAATAAAAATATTTGCAGTGATATTTGAATGTAGAGCTAAAGGTCGCCGAACCACTGAGACATCAAAAATGTCTGAGAAATATGAAAACTACCTCCAAAAATTTTTCACCAGCACGTGCCAAACCTTCTTTGGTAACCGTTATGTGCGTGCCTGGGTCCTTTGTAAAGAGTACAGGGTCGTTTCCTATGGGACCCAAGTCCCACAAATATCCCAATGATTTTGTTACTTAACCGCAGTGCTAATGACAGCGAGGTAATGTGTTTACCGGACACTACGTATACAACGGGTGGGATACCCGTTTTGCAGCGAAGAACGGTTTTCCACGGAATTGGCAAGCTTTTGTATACAAAGAAGGAAAAAACTGACCGAAGTGTCACATTATTTCCATTTTCTAATGTCAAGTTACCTTTACAGCTTGGCTTGTTATTGCTCCATTGACCATCTGTACATTTTATTGCTGCCACGCCCTCCATGACATAATTTATAGGGCAAGTGAATCTAACTGTGCGGCTGTGACGGAAATCTTGATCAATTGTTTTTCCTTGATAAGGAACTCCTGGATCTGAACAATGGGCTGCAAAACAGAAAATATTTGCAGTGATATGAAAATGTAGAACTAAAGATAAACCACTAAAACAACAAAAATGCCTGAGAAATATAAAAAACTACCCCAAAAAATTATCACCAGCACACGCCAAACGTTCTTGGGTAACCGTTAAGTGCATGTAAAGGTCATTTGAAAAGGGTTTAGGGTAACTCTCTGTCGGACCCAGGTCCCACTGCACAAATTTCACAATGATTTTTCTACTTAATCGCATGACACTCAGGGAGTTGATGTGTTTACCGGACACTACGAACTGGTGTGATACCCGTTTTGTCGCAAAGAACCGTTTTCCACGAAATCGGCAAACTTTTGTAGACAAAGAAGAAAAGCTGACTGAAGTATCACAATATTTCTGTTTGGTAATGTCAAGTTACCTTTGCAGCTTGGCTTGTTGTTGTTCCAATGACCATCTGTACATGTTATTGCTGCCACGCCCTCCATTACATAATTTATAGGGCAAATGAATCTAACTGTGCGGCCGTGACGGAAATCTTGATCAATTGTTTTTCCTTGATAAGGAACTCCTGGATCTGGACAAGGGGCTGCAAAATCAAAATGAGATGAAAAGGGAAACATTGCAACGAAGATTTTAAACTTACACTGAATCAATCTGAACTAGGAGGCCTATAGGTAAGTTCATATTTAATATGAATGGCTGGCAAATTACAATTCATAATATTAGTAAAAGGAGGGAGAATATTTGGTGTATGTGCGTCTCTTGCTTTTAATTTTGTCATATTGAATTTGCTAGCACACAGATCAGGGTAACTCCTGATCCGCCTTCTCCGCGCATGTCGTGGGAGAGCTGGTTTGCGGTTGCCAGCCAACAGCTCCCACATTTATTGTGTGGAGCTGGTCCTCAATGGATTGCTTTACATTTGCCTCGGCGGTTAAGGGTTTCTAAAGACGGTTTTATCCTTATAGAGATCAGACGACTATGCCATACTTATGAGCCCCAATAAGGGCGAAACAGCTGTCCATGACTGCCACTGCACTGTCGGGGTGATATGGCCGTACGCATGCGTGAGGTACTGACCAGGTCGTAGGTTGGTGTATGTGTGCCCCTTGCTTTAAGTTTGCCTTAATCTTAAAACAACGTTTTTTCGTTCGATGGCGCTCGCAAAAGCTTTCTGGTGGGCTTGGTTGGTTTTGTTGTGTATGTTTGTTTGTTTTTCTAATAAAGTCACTGAAGTTCTTTTACCTTTGCAGCTTGGCTTGTTATTGTTCCATTGACCATCTCTACATTTTATTGCCGCCACACCCTCAATGGTGTAATTTCTGGGGCAAGTGAATCTAACTGTGCGGCCGTGACGGAAATCTTGATCAATTGTTTTTCCTTGATAAGGAGCTCCTGGATCTAAACAATTGGCTGCAAAATAATAAAAAAAAATTGCAGTGATATGTAGAATGAATGTAGAACTAAAGGTAAGCTACCAAAAAAAATAAAGATGTCTGAGAAATATAAAACAACCCCCAAAATTTATAACCAGCACGCGCCAAGCCTTCCTTGGTAACCGTTATGTGCATGTCTTAGTCCTTTGAAAATAATATAGGGTCATTTCCTAGGGAACTAGGTCCAACGAATGTTACAATGATTTTGTTACTTTAATTTGCCTTTAACATTGACGTCGCAGTGCTAATGACAGCGAGGTAATGTGTTTACCGGACACTACGAACGACTGCGACACCCGTTTTGACGCAATGAACCGTTTTCCACGAATTGGTAAGCCTTTTTCGAAAAAAAAAAAATAGATAAAAAGCTCATGTTAAGTGTCACATTAACATTTTTGTCAGATATAAAAATGCAGCATGAATTTTTAAGTCCTTAAAAGTTAACAAGGTTAAGTTAATCAGTACACATACCTTTACAAGCTGGTATAGGATTGGTCCACCGTCCATCGCTGCATTCTTGAGTACCGTTCCCCACCAATGTGTAACCTCCGATGCAGCCGTAGTTTATCCACTCACCATGCTTTATTATATCGCCTTCTCTTGTGATTTTGACATAAAAACCATTTTTTGGTTTTCCAATTAACGCGCAACGAGCTACGGAAAAAGCCAGAAGAATAGTTATGTTAGAAACAGGGACTTTGAAAATGTTATGATAACGATTGAGAATGCTCATTTGTATTTACCCCCAAAATACACCTTAGTTCATGCTTAAGTGCTGCTATACACCTAGTCTTCTACACAGCCGATTTTAGTGTCGTCACGCAACACTCCTCCCCGTTTGTGGGGAGGAGCATTGCGTGACGACTCTAAAAACGGCTGTGTAGCAGACTACTATACACCTAATTGTGATAGATGTCGAATTTAAGCATGCAAATGAAAAACGCCCTTATTCATACGATTTTCCTTACGTTGGTTCTTTAAGGGCAGTTTAACACGCTTTAATGTACCTTTACACTCTGGTACGGTGGAATCCCATGCTCGGCCTACACAACTTAGCTCGGCTTTCCCAATCAAATCGTGATTTCCATTGCAAGAAAATGTAACCTTGTCTCCATCGAGGTAACTGTTTCCGTGCAATCTTACCCTGAGTGAAGTACGTGGCCTTCCACAAACACCTGCAAAGGCAACGTTTCAAATGAAGTGTATTTTTTCTTGTGAACTTTCCCAAGGATTGATTGCCTTACACCTTCAAACAAAATGATACCTTAATTTACTTATTGTTTCATCTGCCTATCTTCATTCAGCCTTCTCATAGTCAGTATATAAAATAAAGTAAGGTATATTTCTCTAACCTTTACACAGTGCACAGTGGAGGCTTGTGTGGCTAAGTGGTTAACACCTCATGCGAGTTCCGGATTGGAGGTCCGGGCTTCAAGCACCGCCCTTTACGTTGTTTCCTTAGACAAGGAACTTTACTCCACTTTGAGCGCTTACCATTTGTACGGAAATTTCGGCGAAAAATTTCCGTCAAATGGTACTGGTATTTTCGCACCGAAAACAGGAACGGGATTGAGTTGTACCATTTATGAAACACCAGTAAATTTTTCGCTGTCTCTCGACTTGAAGCCTGGCACTGGTAATCCAAGCAAGTGGTATAGAAAATGTCGGTCGCTTCGGTAAAAACGGGAAAAAGGTAATACCTCAAAAGGTATTACTATTTTTCCGGAAAATTTCCACTGGGAAGCGTTCCATTTTAGTTCTTCCCGGAATTTCCGGGGTTTTCCTCTTTGTTTCTTTGTCTCTCTTTGTCTCCCAAGTGTATAAATGGGTACCGGCAGCATACCGCTGATGGTAACCCTGCGATGGACTAGCATCCCGTCCAGGGGGGGAGTAGCAATACTACTAGGTGCTTCATGCTAATAAAACTGGTATAAGCTCCGGCCGTTTGGGCCTTTGGCTCGTATGCGCCATTAACTTTTTTTTTTTTTTTTTACCTTTACACAGTGGAACTTGATTATCCCATTTACCATCGTTGCACGTGATGGAAGCAGCGCCGATTCTTTGATATCCACTAAAACAGTCAAAACTAACAGAGCGTCCGTGTCTGAAATGTCGACCCCTCTTTCGACCATGAATTGGGTCCGCAGGTCCTTCACACGGTGCTATGGAAGTTAATGCAAAAGACAATGTCATATTGGCATTGAATGTTGAAAGAAAAAGAGAATATATGCAATAGACCATTGGCGTTACACTTTATTGTCATGACCAAAGAAAAGAGACAGCGCGAAGAGGGATTCGAAAAGACGGGCATAAAAAAAGGCAGGAAATTAAGTAAAATGAACAACTAAAACTTAGCTCGAATCGACAACTCACAGAAAATGAGTCTTTTTCAATTCTCAGAAAATTTGTTATCATTATTATTGTTTTTTTGATAGGTGATTGGGGCGGCTGTTCCTTTTACGCTGAGCTAAAACTTGTATATGAATGTTACACCACAAGCAGCACACTTAACCTACCCAAACATCTTGGAACAGGAGAAGTCCAACTCTTATTAGCTTGACAGTGAGTAGTATGAGTTCCGTCCAAAGTATAATCCTTGTCGCATTCAAATTTTATCCATCCGCCGTAAAAAAAGCCTTTCTTGACAATCTGCTTTCCATGTGAAGGTTTTCCTGGATCACCGCACTTGATTACTATGAAAATAAGCGACTCCACCGGTCATTCTCTATGTTGACGTGGGTACCGCCAGATTGCGATAATAAAATTGAAAATGCATGCTCCAACCATTAAGAGAGCAGCAGGAATTGCGAATTAGGTTACGATAAACAAAGTTTATGGGAACCGAGTGTAGGACAGCGGGCGCTGCGAACAACAGAGTGTCAACTACAAAAGCGTGCCCTTTTACTGAAAGGTTTCAGGGTAAAAGTGTAAATATCTTAGAGCAACGAGGACTGCAGGCTTTCTCTAAAAGCCTCGGACGTGAATCACTTCTCCTATGTCATCCTCTTCATACTTTAAATTTATCTGATAGTTGTCTTTCTTTAATAATAGGCCCATATTTGAGGTAACCACATAAATTGTTTGGCCTTCTTAACTAGGCTATATCACAACAATTATATGTAAGCGTTATTTAGCTGCGGTAATTAACCAATAGTGAAGTTTCATTTTTAAGCTATCGCTAATTTACTCTTTTAGAGACATATTTAACTCCCATTTCTCATTATTCGTTGTAAAGGTAGTTGAATCTTTTCTTAAAACTCTCAACATCGAAAATTCTCGTTTGTGACAGGAACGATAAAGCAAATTATCTGCATCTTTAGATTAAGAGATTATAAACAATACTAGCTACACTTCAAGAAAGGATTAATATTGTAGTTTTTCCCATTCAATTTTTGGGTATGAAGTTTAGATTTGAGTTGTCCCCATCAAACTCACTTTATTTTATACTCCAAAAAATCTAAATTATATACTAAAGATAAGTAATTTTAAGAATACGTTAAGGTTTTGGTTATATACGTGTAGACGCTCAATCACAGCAAAACCTAAAGTCACTGTTTTTGTCAAAATCAGGAGTAAGAAAAACAATCAACATTCTTCTCCGCCCATAAATCAAAGTTTTTTAATATTCGGTTTCGATTGGTTTTCGCATTCAACAGTATGAAGTTTATTGATTCAAGTCAAAATGTTTATACGGAGCTCCACTTCTGGGTTTGGCTCAAAATAATCCTCCGCTTGGGCAAACTCAACAACAAACTCAACACTACGTTGCCAGTAAAAATACAATCGAAAACCGGTCTCACATAATTTTGCATGTCTCTCCAATAAATATTAAGCTGATTAAAGTGCGTCAGAAAATGGAAGATGAAACTTGTCTGAAGATAACACTTTGCATGAACAAGCATCTCCATAGCAATGGTAAGCTAAGAGTTCAGGACTCCCCTCTAGAGCATGAAAAATGAAACAATCTTTTATGGCATCCAAATATTTACTAGTTTGAGCTCCACTATTCATTTTAAATTTTAACTACATTTTAATCCGATTGATTTGGGAGATGCAAAGCCGCCGGAGTTTTATCGTAAACCGTCATATTCAATTTTCTTGCACATTTAGGAATGGTCTAACTACAGTAAGCTGTATGCATTAAATACTTTACTGTCAACAACTTACTTTTACATTCAGGGATGGTTTCATTCCATGTTCCATTAACGCAATATATTATTTGTGACCCACGAAGACGATAACCAACGTTGCATCGAAATTGAAGGGAAGAGCCAGAACTATAATCATCCCCAAGGACTGACCCATTCCTCAAAGGCCCAGGATCCTTACAGTAGCCTTTAAAAACAGGGCAAATCGATAATATGATATAAAAACAGAGAATTAAAGTAAAACTCAGTGAAAGAAATCGTGTATAGAGCAATATTCAAACCTTTACAAGTTGGGATACTGCCATTCCACCTTCCGTCAACGCATGTGATCTGCCTTGAGCCATGTAATTTGAATCCAGTATTGCATGAAAACGAGACTAATGCACCGTGTTTGGTATTGTTATTGTGTATTTTTCCATTACTGGGCATTTGTAGAGGGTGGCAAGGCTCTAGTCAAAACGAAAAGTTTGAAAAAGTAAAATGATATTCAGATAAATGTTAGGAGGGGTTATCCCTACTACTCGACCCCATTAGAAAGCGATCATTCTCCACTGAAAAAATGTTAACTATCGTGAGCAACATGCAATTTGATTTCCCAATGATTTTACTTGACGGTAATTAATCCGAGGGATAGCGCCATCCAGTCTGTTAAAAACAACTAAATAAATAAATAAATAAAGGAAGGAAGGAAGGAACAAAGAAAGAAAGAAAGAAAGGAAAAAAAAAAACAAAAAAAACCCAACCTGAATTGTAAAAAGCAATCAGACTGCCAGCTCTGAGAGTTCCTTCTCAAATATAATAGCATAAGATGCAGCATTTAATCTGAATATTATTTTTGCGTTTCTAAACTGAAGTATAGATTTGTACCGTTTTCTGGGCAAAATTTGACTAACATCTGAATTAATGACTATTTCTTTTTTTCCTCAGTGACGCTGAACTCAAAAGTAGACCCTAAATCTAAATCTGGACATAGAACATTCTTTTATCGTATAGTAAGTCAGTAGATTACAGTTTAGATTAATTCGCTTAAAGTCTGTAACCCTGCTCGTAATTTTAAGCGTAAACTTAGAGCCAATTTATTTGTTGCTTTCCTATCTTATCGGTCTTAGTTTATATCATATCTTTTTTTTAAAGTTTCTGTTTCAGTTGTAATGAATATTTATTAACATGTTAGCTTTCTTAATTTTTTCTATAAACATTTTATTATTGTAAATTTGTAATTTTTAGATTTGCTCTCGTTTCGACGTATTTTGAAACTAATTAACGTTGTCAATGAAAAACCTTCTTTATTGTATTGTATTGTATCCTCCTTAATTTAAAGAACTCCTTTACTATCAATGTTGTTATTTAAAACACAGTTTATACAGATTTCATTGCAAGTATTTCCTTTCTCGCTTCTTCTAGCTCTTTGTATTGCTGTTTGACAACATCCAGTTCGCTAACAGCTTTAAGGACCTTGTCTAAGTTAGCGTTTAATTCCGTCAACTTGGCGGCAGCTTCGCAGCAACTTGTAATCTTTCTCGGCCGCCCGTTGCTCGTAGATAGCCAGGCTACAATGTTCATAAGAGAGATAAACTTCCCTGAAACACTGGAGCCTGAGAACAAAGCTCCAATTTTCTATGCCAGAAAAGTGGA
>BOPM01001069.1:30822-42100 GCA_022179025.1 Porites australiensis | reverse complement strand
TCCATAAACTCTCCAACATTTGTGGTGGGTGACAGTACTTTTGATGTTACGAAAGGGAAATCAAAGGATTACTACAACCTATTCATCAGAGAAAAAGCTAAACCGCCCAATATTATTAAAAAATTACAGAGTAACTTTCCACTCTATCGTTGTCGAATCGTATGTTGAGCTTTCCAGTACAAGGTAATTAACTCAATTCTTTACACAAATTCAAAGTTGTATAAAATAGGTTTTAGAGCAAATGATTTATGTTCTTTCTGTGACAATCAACCCGAATCATTAACTCATTTGTTCTATCACTGCTCGCGCTCTAAACAGTTTTGGATTGAATTTGAACTTTATTGGTGCCTTATTTCGAATCAACGAATTCGTCTCTGCTTCGAAAATGTGCTGTTTGGAATTTTGACGGAAAATACTTGCCCTTTACTTCAACTGCTGAACTATTTTATAATTATTGGAAAACTCTATTTGTGGGACTGTAGGAGCAAACAAATCTTTCCAAACATTTATGGATTTAGGGCCAAGATCATCGCTAAATATGAAACAGAAGAAAAAATCAGCAACAAAGAATTCTTTAAAAGAAAGTGGATACTGGCGCCTTATTTAAGTTAACTGCATTAACTTCGTATTATTTCATTGCCCTGTTGTACTTTTTATAATCCCTTTTAGCCCTGTATTAATTTAATAATTTAATAATTGATCTTGCTTTACTCTGTTAATGTCTATTGTTAAAGTGTTTTATTATTATTTTTTTTTCTGTAGTATTGTAATTGTAATTATTTATTGTGATTATCAATAAATATATTGGAAAAAAAAAAAAAGTTGATAGAAGCAAAACATTACGTGCTTTCGGGTCGGATTTCTTTGCTGACGCTGCAAGGCTTAAAGACATATATAAAATATCCTGATGAGAAGTTTTTCTTGGGGACGTAAACAAGCGACGAAAAAATTTTTCTTTCTCTCTAAATTTTGATTTACAGTGAAACCTGTATTAAGCGGACACCCTCGGGAGACGCTGTAGCGTCCGCTTAATACAGGGTGTCCGCCTAATACATGTTTCGATAGATAATGTTTGTCGGCCATGTGAGGTGTCAAATGCCATTCAAATGAACAGTGGAAACGTTTAGAATACTCCCAGAGACTGACGACATCCGTATGCATTTAATTGGACCAATTGATCATAGTACCATGAACATAGATTGCAACTCAAATTTAAAGAAATCACATATGTGAAACAAGTTCTACACAAACAAAACGAAATAGAAAACAATACTGTACCATGAAACTAATCAAACAAGTTCGCCAAGTCACGTTTTTTAATGTAAAAATCGAAACATTTGTGGGTGGCAAACTTTCATATTTCTGGTGTCTTGCATGTTGGGTGGTGGAATTTAATAACAAGTGTCCGCTTAATACTGGTTGGCAACAATAGAAATGACCATTTCAGGTACTTTTTAGGTGTCCGCGTCCGCTTAATAAAGGTTCAGTTGAACTAACTAAGAGAAATCAATTTGGGGACTTCGGCTTTGCTGTCCGTAAGGTGAACGCTTAATACAGGTTTCACTAATCTGTTCATGTTGTCCTTCAGCAGCATAATTAAAAATATATAAAACTGTTCTAGTGAGGCCTTAAGCTGCTGTTTAAAAAGTAAAAACTAAAATCCAAGCTTGAGCCGATCATCGGCATCATGAGGGATGAGAAAATATTCCGCGCGCGCTATATATATGCAAAGAAAGTGTAAGGTGAAATGTGTAAAAGATGTGACGTATGTATGAAAACTATAGAAATAAACTGTGAATTGAATATAGGGCTCTAATGATGGAGTGTCTCTGGACAAAGGACCTCTAAAAGCGCTTAAGAATGGTCTCTAAAATAAAATACTAGAATAGAAGGTCTGCGAATTCAGTACATTCTTCTCGGGAATGGAGTGTAGGCTTGCACTTTCTAATGTGAAATGCTTCATAGAGGCGTAGATTAGAGGGGTCGTTTTCGCTCATAATAATCTTGACATCAATGCCTTTATAGTCTTTGTTCTGCCAGGAATAGATACGTTTTTTAACAGAGGAGTTTTCGTTATTGAGATGTACTCTTACGCGGTCGTGGATGAAGCGTGTCGTGCTACCAATTTATTGCTGATTGCAGCTGTTACACGTGAGCTGGTACACTGCATTTCTTCGTAAACACAATCCGGTGTTAGAGATAGGGCATTTGTCTCACTAGTGCATTTGCGCTCCGCGGAAGTGTGGGATAGGGCTCGTCTGAGCGTGTAGGATTTGTGGGCAATGCGTACTGGGATGTTTTCTTTTCTAAAAATGTTTGTGATCCTGTGATTGAGTCGCTCAGAAATGTAAGAGATCTTAAGGTATGACCAGAAAACCCTCAACGAAACCCTTAACCTGCCAACACAGAATGGTCATACCTTAAGATACCTTACATTTCTTAACAACGACAGCGACAGCGACAATGGTAAAAAGGACGCTAAAAAAATGAACTGACAACAGTTCTTCAATCTTTATCGCCATTATTCCAAGTCGCTTTACTTTGTCAAATGTAGCTGAACTCTCCTGAAGCTGAAGTCTTGCAGCGATCCTCCGATGCGCGAAAATATACAAAAAAGTGTAAAAAAGTGTCATGCACGGCAAAGTTTTTATGTTTTGCTGGAGTTTAACAGCCTTGTTCACACGATTTGGGGAGATATCGTCATTCCTTATCCTCTTTTCCATCAAGTGTATTTTGTGTATTTACCTGTATTTTTCTCTTGGGTGTGACACCGAGTTTGAGGCTCATAATCGAAACAAAATAAGCTTCCAGAAACAGCCAAGAATGACCAGAACATGAAAAAATGCGTTGCTATATCTTTCGATTATGTTTCAAACAATGGAGTAATAAGGCTGGGTTCCTTTCAGTGAATCCAAAGACAGATGTTTGATCCGGTGAATCCTTTTTGAAGGATCCCTTGGATTTGAAATCCGAAGACGAGAGGAAAGTAGTAGCGATAAAATTTGAAACAACGCAAATTCTCTTTTTTTGCCGCCGTTTTTGCTTAACACGGCTCCCTAATTTCTTCCGGTCACCGCACCAGACCCTTCCTTAGTGTCTGCTTAAAGTCCCTAATATCTCTTCAAGTAAAAAAGGGAAAAAAATAACTAAATAGCAATTAAACGACGTATGACTTATGAGTGTCATAGATGGAAAGTTTCTTTTGCGCCGAATTCAAAGTACGCACCATCGCAAAGATCTTTATTGCGGTTTTAACTCAAACGGGTAAGTCTTCTAGCCAGGACTCTTTGTTCCTACTCTTGACCTTAATCATACAACAGTAATTTCTCCGGTTCAGTCTAAAACAGTTTTTCGTCAATTAGCTAGGACTCCAAGAGATTTCGTAGACAAGACCTGTTTAATAGGAGCACTATTAATTGATATAGATGGGGCAGTCTCGAGAGTCTTAAACCTCTGTCTTAAATGTATTCAGAGTCAGCTTATTAGCAATGAGCCAATCAGTGATATCAAATGATCAGATCTTGATTTAAATAAAAGTCAATCCAATCGACATTATCAGAAGCAAAAGATAGATGAGTGTCAGAATATTTGGGAGGTCGTTATTATAATGGAACAGTAAAGGTCCCAAGATTGTTCCCTGAGGAATGCCGCAGGATAAAAAAAATACTGCTCATTAAGGTACTTGGGATATTACGTCTTTTTGACTTATACCTTGAAGTAGATGTTTAAATTAATGAGTACATTTTATCGTGAGCAATTTTGACGACCCTATCATGAGCGCATTAGGGACTTCTCCGAAGACATTTTTCTCCCTGCTAGAAAAAGAATGCACAAAATAGCCCGGTTGACTAAATAGGGTTAAAATGGACAGATAGCAAACTGGTACCAATAAAATGACTTACAAGAGTGCATTATTATACACGGTGTACTTCCCCGTATGTCTATTCTTGTAAGAAAAACAGCTGCCTGCAGTCAACACCCATTGACTAGATATTAAGGCTCCACCACAAACAAGTTGAGGTATACCTAGAAGAAAAACAAACAAAATAAGCCTTGAGCTACGTAAATTACAAGTTTGCCAAAAACCTTTTCAGTACCAGAGTTTAGACTTTTGACTCTGTAATATAGATTCATTGCAATTCAGATCAAAAACGACATTCAAGTTTGGACTCTTCTCCAATGTCATATATAGCACAATGATTGTTCAGTGAAAAGAATAACAGAACTTTTTAGATGTATTTTCACTTATTTAACTTTTTGCATATTTGTCCGTCGCTGAAAAAAGCCCTTTTAAATTGAGAGTGTAACTAAAGCTTTTACAAGACCTTTGCGGCAAAATGTTGCGTTTAACCTTTTTCATATCAGCTTCACCCAGGCAGTTTAAAATATAACAAGTTTCTATAAGTAAGTTGACAATCATGCATCAGCAAAGCATGAGCAACACGCAGCGTGTAATGCAAACAGCCACAGAAACAAAAATTCTGATCTAGTTGGAACGTTATTTTCTAGAGTGCCCAACTTTTCAGGGCGATAAGATAATGAGATCAGTTAAAATGCAGTTTCAGGGTCCAGAGGCTATTCATCACTTTACTGCTTCAGCTCTGTTTCATCCATGGAAACTGTTCACGAAAAAGGTCCTTTCGCATATTTTTGTCGTTCTTCGAAAAAAAATTGAAACCTTAAAACCCAAATTACGATTTTGGTTGCAAAATAAACATTTCAACATGAAGGTAGAACAGCAGGCTTTAGGAGCTGACGAATGTGAAACACTTTTCATTTTCGTAATCATTAAGGTAATTCCCTTGGAAAGCTTTGTACAATCGGCTTGTTTAATTTCGACCTATTTGCCGGTAACTCTAAGTGTTTTGTCCTAGTTGTGGGCAAAATGTTCGAAACATAAACGACCGTCAAAACTCTTTACTGTGAATCTAACTAAAGCCTTGAGTTCGTTTGTTTGTCAGGGCTATGATTCTTCTGTAAAGAGACTTCGCAATTACCCGATCTTGACAAGTAGAGAGTTTTAACATTATGTCATACTCCTCTGTGGCTCCAAATGCGGAGTTTTACGTCATCACTTATCAGCCTAAATAATACAACGTCTACTATCCAGTTTTATTTTCACCTTTAAATATATTTTTCTTGTTTCCATAACAAATAAAAAACACCTATAAAAAAGGGGGTCAAAACTCCAAAGCCCTGATATCTATTTCCAGTCAGAGGGCGCGTAAGAAATCCAGACCCAGCTACGAAAGGAGAGAAGAATTACGAACTACAAACTATTGTGGATCTCATCTCTTAAGAATTATATATAAAACATTATAACAATTTATACGATACAATACAATAAATACAATGCAATACAATTATACAGTAACTTTATTTATCAAGGGCTTAAAATAACAGGCAATTATTTAAGACAACTACTTAAACACGATTCCAAACCCAAAAGAAAAAGGTTACCACGATCGTTGCGTTTGTAGATTCCAACGTGCCAGGGCCACCATCCCCTTTTAGATTTGCTGCCTCCAACGATCCTTGCCCTGAAATCGACGGAACTCTCCCCACAAGGAGAGTAATCTTTTTGAAATGCAAAGGAACACAGTCAGTTAACAGAAAGGGCAAATAAATTATCAATAGATGAAAACTTTAAATGCCCTAGACACTTTCTCGAACCATCTTCAAAACCTGGAACCGAGACTTAAGTAATTTACAGCGTGACAATTCAAGGTATATGCATTATTACTTATTGAAGGCCTCTTTGTAAAAATAATCCATTATACCCTTAATGCAGCGCTCAGCCCGAGGCCTATCCGAGTCCCCTCTGCTGTAATGCTGAGACTATTATGGTATGTTATAAAGAAAGCCAAAATCGGCAAATATTTAAGCTAACAAAGAAACACATACATAAGTTGACGTACTATTACTATTATCGCTAAATACATTTTATTACCTGTCCTACTAGTTTTATTACTAGTTCAGGAAAAACCCAAAATAATAATTATAAAATAAAGTAAATTATAATTATCATAAAAAAATCTCCCAGAATCACCTTAAGGCAATTTTTTTTAAAGCTTTATAACTTTCAATTGACAATTTTCTACGTAGAAGGCTGTCAGAACACAACAAGATAACACTTGCCATAAATATCTTCCCATGTCATTATTCACGTGACTATTTCCGAATTGGATTTTTTTGTGGCTGTGACAAGATTTCATTAACGATTTAAAACAAATAGCATATTTGAGGTTTTAGTTGAGTGGGGCATTAAAAATAACCAGTTGTCGTCGGGCATTTAAAATTTGAGGGGGTAATGAACACGAGCAAAAAAGTCGGGAGACTAGGCCGAGGGCTGTAGAGAGTCAACCTTTTATCACATGGCAGAGAAAATTTGCTGTTTTTGTCAACAATTCTTTGCACTGTATTGCCTCTGAGTAGTTATCATTCCATTTTCATAGCAGAATCAAACGGAACCTGAGCCAGAAGTTTAAAGGGCGCTTAAATTGACTGATATTGCAACTTAAAATCGAAAAGGAGACCTACTCTCCAGACTTTTGTAAAATCATTTTTCAACTAAACTGTTTGTTTGCCAAAGTAAACGTTCAAAGTTTGTTAATAAAGGAGAACTTTGAAAACTAAAAGGATGTATTTGGCCGCCATATTGTTCTTCTTCATTCCGGGGAGAGAGGTCATGTAGCAGCACCAACTGCTTTGCTACCCTAACCAAAAACAGTGGAAATAATGATGAACAATGTTGTGTTAATGTTTTCCCCGACCGATTAAAAGCCACCTTCCGAGCAGGGAGAGAATCTTACGGTCATACGGTTCAGTCGGTAGCCGCGCGATCGATAGTTCATAAATTTTTTAAACCTTCTCCGACATGGACCAAGTCTGAAATAGTATCAATGGGTTTATTGTGACCCATACGACTAGCTTCGATCAGTTAAAGATTTAATTCTACACGGAAATTTAAAAAAAACGAAAAAGTCATTCATGAAAACTGTCGATCACCATAGAGAAGGAATATATAAACACGAATCGTCAGCTTTTACCGAGGTGATCCAGTGGTTCGAAACGTTAACTTTTAGTTCTAACTGATTCTGAGCGTCCGGGTTCGAATCCCCTTGAAGCAAACTTTTCGTAACCTTTAATTTTTTTTCCTTTTTTTTAAATCTCTTTTTTACTCTCTTTTTTATCTGTGCGGTGCATATAGCTAGTAACACAATGAGGTAAATTGAAGGCAAAGTTTACAGGAATATAAAAAAATGCGGTATATCATAGCGTATCACCGGTATTTTTAGTAATACTGGACACTGTTATCAATCGTCGATTTCCACACGTGCCTAATTTAATTCGAGAGGTAACTGCTTTGAGATGGTACGTCTGAAGCAACAGTTTAAATTAAATACGAGTTTGTATATTGTCGAATCTGCGACTGAAACAGTCGAAAATTCGACTTAGGTTCAACATGCATTCAACATCCATTCAACATGAAGTCGTATTTCACATGTGCCGAATATAATGCATTAATTATGGAAACCCTTATCCATATTGGGTAAAAAAAAAATTTCTAGAGACTGGGAACATTTACAACAAACGGCGTCAACTTGGGCACCATCACATCCGACGTCTGAATCAACTGCCGTAATATTATGTAATTACTTTCATCGACTAAACTAGCTGTTCAGCACTCATAAGAAATTCCACGTTTGAAAGGGGCCTAACGTAACATGACATAAGTTTCAGCTTAGTGGTTTGCAGGCTGTTATTAAGTCGTTGCTTTCTTTTCATCAGTAAGCAATTCGTATCTCTCTTTGTAAATCAATTTGATTAATCGGCTTGTGCCGGGCGACTTAACCCTCGGACGCACAAGGAAGGGGGCGGGAGTGGATCCCACCCCCATAAGGTTTTTCTGAGTTTTCTTCCTAAAGGATAAAACATCAGTACCTGACGTTTTCAGTAGCTCTTCGTTCATCCCTCGCGCACATTTTGAGACAAGTTTAGTGATGGTCAGTTGCTTTGGTTACGAGATATGACGTCATAAGTAGCAGATGGTCAAGCTAATTTATGGTGAAAGAACATGTTTTTCAACTTTTTTCAACAATAAAAGTAAATCTTGTGGCCAAGATCATACACAGTGCTTATTTGTGAGTTATTTTTCATGTAAAGCACAAAGAATTGCCATTTCTTGCGGTTTTAACCTGATTTCTAATTCTTGGTAAAATCCAAGATGGCGGCCAAGATGACGACTGTGGTTGGTGACGTCACAGGCCTCCAGCAGCGCCACCGCCCCTAAAATATACCTCATCTTGTTAAGAAGATCAAAGGCTTTCCACCGAAGGTGAAATCGTTTCAAACTACTGCAATATAGTAAAAACTCCGGGGAGGGGTTCCATCCCCCCCCCCCTATACCACGGTTGGGGTATGAATTTGCGTGTACGTCCGAGGGTAAAGAATCAGCTGTAATAGTTGATTTTACTTCCTCTTTGATATCATTTGTATGTCACTGGACATGATTTGTGTGCACCTATTTCAATGAAGGTTGCTCGTGAAACATGATGCATGATCCGCGATCCATGTTTTATAGCCTGCGGTGCATTGTGGTAGATCTCTTTGTAGGCGGACGGGAAGTTTAACTTTGTGCTTTCCTCTGCCCAGTAACCCGCGATCAAAAAATGGAGACAATGAACGTCTGTCTAAGAATCTTAACGGAAAATAAGAAAGTGGTGAACGAAAGTTTCCAGTTAAAACATATTCCGAAATTTACAAGTGCCATTGAGCTAGAGAATTATATTGTAAGCGAGAAAGTCAAAGCTGCCAAGTTGGAAAGCCTGGAAATAGGCTATTAAGGCCCTCGGAGAGGTACTCGCTATGCCATTATTGATGAAACTACCCTGGCTGATGCGTATTCCACCGAGAAGCAACAGTGGGTAGTGATATGGGCATGGAGCCCACCAGGTGGAGTGGTCAACAAATGTCGAAGTCAAAGTTCCACGGCAGTGGCCAGCTGCAAAGCCAAAAGATTGTGCCTATCAAGTAGTTCTTGCGAACGTATTTTCTATTAAACTCCGTTTGCATTGCTAGTTTTTGTTCGTTGGTTTTCCGTTTATCTGCATGCCTTTTAAATTTTAAGGTGAACAGCAGACGGGGAAGACGACTTTTCAGACATCTACAAAAGATTGGTGGAAAAACGTGACTCGGACCTGCCCGATTTTAAGCTCCGGGTGTGGGCCAAGAATGCTGGTAAGTCCAACAAAACAAGCCAATTACCTTCCGATGTGAACCTGTCAGCTCTAAAGATACTAAATAAACTCGTAATGTAAAGTGGTTTATTATACGACTTGTACACAAGCCAAATTAATTCGGATGGAAGGAAGGGCGGCGACAACGGCGGCGAAAACGTTGCATAAAAAGTGGATTCGCGTTCTATTAATCTACATCGCGATTATCCCAATTTTGGCGCAATGCATGGGATAAAAGTCCTTTGCGCTGGGGCCAACTACCGGAACCAGAAATGAGAAGCGAAGGACTTTGAGAAACTCTATACCAACCCTCAGTGTCTACTATAAAGGAAGCTTGAATGAAATTAGGCACGTGTGGAAATCGACGATTGAGCTGGGTAATGATAACAGTGTCCAGTATTACTTAAGAATACCGGTAGATACGCTATGATATACCGCATTTTTATATTTCTGTAAACTTTCAATCAATCAATCAATCAATTTACCTGAAAACAGTTGTGTGAGAAAATGCGAGGAGTGACAGGCCACACATTTATACCGGCATGAGAGAGTGCGGGGAAGTAATAACGATACAAAGGTTAACACTCGCACGCACGAGTTGAGTCGCGTGATTGACAAAGTATTACATCATATGTAACTGCTGGTTTGTTGAAGGCACAAGTGTAATAACTGGACCCAAGTGTAACAAAGGTCCCATCATGTAATAACATTTGAACCCAAGCGTAATAAAAGTCCCATCCGTAATAACATTATTTTTGAACCCAAGAGTAATAAAGGTCATAAAGGTCTAATATGTTGACCTTTGGTACCAGCTGAGGTAATATGAGACATGCTCACAACAGTGTATCTTAACTTACAAGGCTGACATCAGGGCTCATGTGACCAAACAGAACGAGAAAAACATGAACAGGAAAAAATTCCACCGAATCTAGCAATGGCTCTAGGTTCACGTTTTGACAAATTTATAACTGGCTATGAAACGTGCTTTTCAAAAAATTCATCGCTCCAGAACAAATATGTCATTCACGTTCACTTATATAAAATTTCAGAATAAACAGTTTTAAACCCAGTGGAATCTGTTATTATTTTTGGCCCTCTGTCTTCTTGTTATTTTCAGTATTTCACCCTCACGGCTGAATTTTATTGATAGGATTTCATGACTGTCAGTACTTGCACTGAAAAGGAGTACCTTAAATTTGAAATTTTTTCTTATACACTACTGAAATCAAGCATATGCTGTTGGCATGCTTAATACAAATTATATGGCTTTAAAAAATTGAGAATTTCCTTAAATCGTTGATTGAACGAATAAAGATAACATAAGAATTTCTTTGGTTAAGTGGTAATGGCCATGTTTTTTAATGGCCAGTGCCGTTTAGCTAATACTTAACTCGCCAAGCTACTAGGTGCAAAATTCAGTTTGAAAGTGACATGAAAGCCATGAAGATAAAATTAAATGGCAGGAGTTGGTTTTCGCAGGTCACGTGATTATTAACTTTTTACCTCTTATTGGCTATAATTTGTTTTTGATATATTACCGGTTTGAGTATAAAGATAACTTTTACAAATACGGCCTTTATTACACTTGGGTCCAAATCCCGGGGGGGGGGGTACTCACAGAAAAATTGGGTAGGGGTGTGCGGCCCGCTTCCCAAAACCCTTACCCTATTTATGACCAAAATCTGCGATTTTCCCTACCCTATTTATGACCTAACCAAAAATTTGATACCCTATTTATGACCTGACCCTTAAATCAATACCCTGTTTCAGACCTGCCTTATAATTATTTCCCTAGTTCAGACCAATGTTAAAGGCAATGTTTATCTGCTTTTATAAGGTTAGGGGGACATGATAAGGAAGTAGCTTCTTCTAAAAAAGTGCATTCAAGACTACAGTGCAAAAATCGTTACCCTATTTATGACCAAAATGGCGGCAAAATAGCCAAAATCGATACCCAATTTATGACCAAAACGGCTAAAAAACCCTACCCTTTGGGGCCGCACATACCTATATAGCCCATATTAGGGAGTACCCCCCCC
>BOPM01001069.1:10183-22004 GCA_022179025.1 Porites australiensis | reverse complement strand
AAAATAACCTCAAAATAATCAATCTATTTTACAAGCGTTCGCGAGAACACCAGACTAACTTTCAGATAATGTTGAAGTACTATATCTCATTAGGTAGTAAGCGGGATTTGGGGTGATTTGGAGAATTCCCCCATATAGAAAATTCAATTTTGGTTTTAGCGGTAAATTGTTGTATTTATAAGCATTATGCAAATTACGTTTCAAAATTCTGCTGGTTCGTCGATATTTTTGCTCTAATTCTAAAAAATGTACCGTTCAGAAATTGTTAGATATCTGTGTTTTGAGATTTAAGCGGAAGATTGCCAATATATTCGCTCGTTTATGAAAGTCAGCTCGTTTCTGTCGCTAGGCTATATTGCCGTGTTCGGCGGCTAATTTTAGGCCCGCAGACCGTTGAAATCGAAAATCTTAAATAATTCCCAAACTTGGCCGCATTTTGAAATTTAAACCTCAGCAGTGTTATAAACTCATTAAAACCTTATTACCGACTGAAAATGAGGGTAAGTTAGGTTTTGAGCTGTGGCCACGATTTGCCGATTTTGCTCGATTTTTCTGTGCATTCGCTCATAATACCTTAAAACCAACTCAACGAACATGAACTACTGTGTTGTCTATTGAGAGATAAATGCTTTTGTCCCGACTACCGCCAGTGCTGAAGCGATCAAATTTTGCCCGCAGCCAGTCAGTAAACCTGGTTCTAGAATATCACCTGCAAGGATGGGAAGTTATTTTTTGGCGAGCATTTTGGTTTAAACTTCCGTCCCACGAAGAGGAGGACGTGTTCATATGACACTTGGGATCAATGCAGGACGTGTCAGTTTAATCGTTTGTTCAAATACGTTTCGGCGACAACTGAACCCGGACCAGTAACAATGACTTTGTTTTAATCACAGAGGCTGGTACTTTTTTCCTCATATATGCAGAAATACATAGCAGTCAGACGACAATTATCGTTGCCCGTTTGAGCTAAGTTGGAAGAGTGCTTGTCTACTGAGCGCAAGGCCGTGCAAGACTACCATTTGCTGCAAGTGAGGAAAAATGGCACCGATCACTGATTCCAATGGGGTATAACACCAGGTTAAACCCTAAATCCAGTTGCTATGCAGGATAATTTTTAAACGCAGGCATGCTGTTGATCGGTCAAGCAGATATTTTGCCCTTCTCTTTTTCTTTTGGCTTTTTTTCTCTTTACAGATGTCAAGATCGGGAAGTGTGTCACGGTTTTTTTGGAACGACTATTAATAAAGAGCAATAAAAGAGCAATAAGAGCAATAAAGAGCTTGAAATAAGTAAAAACAAACTTGTTTAATGACAACTGAAATCGCTCATTGCAAATAAGACAATTAGCTTGCATAAGATTGCTTGAAACGTGAAGATGATTAACCTTTTGTTTCAATTTTGGTGGGTCGGTCAAACTGAGCGAGTTACTTGAGTTGCCTGGTACAGCTGTACTCTTGATGTAAGTACCACGCGAACATTTTCTCAGCAAGTAGGGAGTCAGTAGGCTGTGAGAGAATTTATTCCATGTAATTTCTGAGCGACTTATATCTTTCTTCTGCTGGAATTTTCGTCGCTTCGAATTCTTCAAGGGACATCACTCAGTTTCTGGGGCAACTTTGTTACGTGTGACTGTGCATTGATTACAATACACTCTTTTTTTTATATGAATGTTGTTTTTCCGGCCCAGGCTGAATATTCTTATTTTTCTGCCGATTTTAGGCTGAAATTATTCTTGTATTATTCTTAAATTATAGCTTATGTCATTTCCGTTTTAGAATTTATTGGGGTATATGTACATGTATTACATGTACCGTTCATCGAACTGTCATTAGCGTTGAACATTTTGCTATAGCTAATGCAGGTTTTTTCGTTTTGTTGGCTAGTTTCGCCGTTCAGAGAAAGGAATAATTTTATATGGTTAAGTTAAAAACATAAAATTGTATTGTATTTACAGATGTTTCAACACACAAAATTATATCTATCCTTTTCAAAATCTCAGCCTCGGCTTTATTCTTAAAATATTCTTAAAATTTCGCAAATTTCAGCCTCGAAATTCTTATAAAATATATTCTTATAAAAAAAAAAAAAAAAAAGAGTGTATGACAAGCTGCATTGCTTTCGCTCCTTCCAGGAAGCCAATCATTACTCGGCTTCAAAAAAAGTTTATGTATTTAGTTATGGTTTGAAATTGGCAATAAACTTTCTCAAAAGGCTGTGGCTATATAGCCGATAACCGGTCAGGCTAAATTACTGGCAAGTCCGATATTTTTTTAAAATAATTTTGACAAATCGAAGAATCCCAGCCAGACCAAACTATCATACGTCGATTTAGAATAGACTGAGAAACATAGTTTGTGATCAACAAATGTTGTCAAAGTATAAGTCTCTTCCATTTTAAAAGAAAAAAAATCACGCGAATATGAGCGGATTCGATCTCGGCGCATAGGGTCTGCATACTACTACACTCTAACAACTAGACCACAGTGGTTTCGCAGCAAGATGATGATTTTATTCAAAAATTATGCCGAAAACCTCAACCAAAAATAGAAGCTAACCGTTAACCCTAATCACTATTCTCAGGGCTTAACCCTGATAAGTATAGCTAGCGCTTATACCCTGATTAGTATTTTCAGTGCTTAACCCTTAAATCACTCTAGTCATAATAGCGGACTGCCGACCATTTAGTATTTTGTAAATCTTGACCGGTTACCAGCTGGTTACCGACCATATAGCTAGAGCGTTCTCAAAAAGTAAACTACCAGCGCCAAAAAATTAACACAAGCAAACCTACAACTAAGATTGACAAAGGAAAGAAAGAAAGAAGAAAAGAAGAATCAAAAATTAGCGCGACAACGTTTTCTTCTTTATAATGTTGCTAGTATGGACGATATAATGCGTTGTCACCTCACGCCCCCCGAAAACAAATCATTTGTTAAAAACGCGAAACTGGTGCTGGAGCTGCAGACAGTTTGAAAGACAGAAAAGAAAAGGTTGAGATGGTGTGTCGTGAAATCCTCAGTTGTCAAAAAAGTGTTTCACCAAAATTTGACAGTTATTGCATACTGTTCTCGGTGTTCAGAAAGTGAACGTTTGGAACCGTGTGAAAAGACACGAGGTACACGAAGACACCCTACAGACGGAAGATAAAACCGTGCCTTGACACACGATTGTTAGCTGACGTCAAAATCGCTTTAGCACAGGCGAAGGTCAAGACATATTAAAGAATAAATCTCTCAGCAAACTACAGGTTAGTAACTGCCGATATCTCCAATAACGGAGAAAGCACAACTAAATATTATAACGTCATTTATTATGCAAGTGGCCGGACTGCTTAAAACGATTTTCTCATTGGTTGGCTTCAAGGTAAGTCGCTATTTCCCTCGACGATTCCAATGTTGTTATAAAGGGGCTTAACGTTTGTGTACTTAGCTTGATTTTGTCTCTTAAATTAAAGCAATAGCTCTGATTTGAAGAAGGCTCCATTGCTCCTATAAAGTTATAATACTGAACTACGAATTAGTGTTAGAGGCAGGCCGTCTTCCTTTTAAAGGGAAATTATTATTTTATCATGCGTATCAAGTACATCTACTTTTTAAGCCTATAAGGTTCCATTAGGGGCTGAAGAAATCCTGTAGTATGACTATCCAAAAGATGCCTGTTAGGCAATACTCTCACATTAAACAATTTGTCGATTTTCGACACAGACAGAGTAGCCAGGCTGTTACATTGGGACGACATTCAACCTGTAGCATATACTGTATTCAACTTAAGACATGCTATAACTGTAATTCTTAACAATAAATACAGAATGAGTACACAATTTAGAGAAATATGTCAAATAATAATTTTAATTATTATTTGAAGTGCTTAAGAGCACTTATAATATTATACTGAAAATTGTATAAAAATCATAAAATGATTCCGTGTCATTAACGATTTGAAATTCCCAAATACATTCCTTGCGGCTCAGATGCGATCACTTTTGGTCGCAAAATATCACTTACACACACTTCAGTGTTTTAAATTAAGTCATGGGAAAAAAATAATATGATCCGTTTGTGATATTAAAAATAAGCAAGTTAAAAAGAATAAAACCTCGTATTCCTAAATGGCGCAGTCTACATTTTCATACATGCATGCATATAACAATAATTATAATATTTGTTATTTACGTCAATAAAATGCCAGCTAATAATAATAATAAGAATAATAATAACAGCGAAGTGACGATGTTTTGATTCGGTTACGCATAACTTGTTCACTAATGAGATGCCTCATTCATGGCTAAAAGGAAGTTGTCTTGGGCGGGGCACTCGACAGCTAAAATAATTAATTTCGGGTCGTAATACGGACGGAAAATCTGTGCAACTCCTCACGCACACTAGTTATTGCTTTCACGAGTAAGAGCAAAATATAGAAGGGATTAGAACAGCTAACTTTCAGCGTTGTAACTAGAAACAACAAGAAGTGTTCCACCACAGCACAAGTTGCTCGCGCGGACGTCTGAGTCACATTGATCAGTCTTCTGGTGGCGCGAAATGTTGCATAATTGTTAACGTTAGCTGTGTAACTTAAAAGATTATTGGAAAATGTAAAAGAAAGTGAATTTCATCATCAATTTTATTTGATCTACATTTTTGTCTGAGTACTTTGTCGTTAAGAGTGAGCAAGTAATTCTGATCTAGAAAACTAGAAATTTCAGTCATGCTTAAATCAGTTTGATGCTTAAACGTTCAAGTAAAAATATCTAAAAAATTTATTATATAGTAATGTTGAACGGTGTGTGAACTAGCGTAAACTCCATCGGTTCCTGGGTTAACAGCAGAGGCTAGACAGCGTGGCAGGCGTTTGAGACTGGGAAGAGGAAAGGGACAAATAATGCACTCGTTCTCTCGCCACTGAAATCACTTTGACCTGAATAGAGTCTAGCTACAAGCCTGGACAAAACTACTTGAGAACGTTTTTTCGTTAATGCGCACTAACTTATTACCCAAGAGAGCTATTTTCAAATCAATGGCTTTGCGTAAAGAATACCCCTTGCCCCAGTTCAAAGTTGCTTCCTACAAACGCCGGCCCAGGGATCAGGCTTTCTTTTGAAGACACAACAACACTGTTTCGAGGGGGAGGGGCGAGAGAAGAATCTCCACGCCTACGTTGGACTAGGGTCAACTAAGTAAACATAGATGAACCCGTACCAGGCAACTTGAGAGTACTTTCTCAGTGAATAAGAACGCCTTGGTGTATAGCATTGATGGCCAAAAACTTTATTTTTCAAATTCCATCTGTATTCCCACCCATGCTTTGCTACCTGATTTGCCGTTACGCGAATAAACGGAGGAGTTGCTCTCTCCTTCTCATGAGCTCCTCGCACTCGCCTTTTAGTGAATATCCTTTACTGATCTATTTTGATTTTTACTTTGCCCTACCAGAATTTGCCGTGGTTATTCACTGCCATATGGGTTCTCTCCTATCAAAGCGCCGAGTGTTCCAGTGAGTATTTTAAGCTCCATTAAATCAGGCATGCATTTGAACAGCTGGACGAAACAATGCGCAGATGACCATACTGCATTCACGAATGCGCTCAATAATTTTTCTACGTAGCTCTTCAATTTATACATGTATATTTTGTAGAGTTTCATGATGGTTTGATTTATAAAGTGTTAGAAAGCTAATGTTATATAGACTTTCTGATTCGGCACTTATCAAAGAGCCCACTCAAGATTGCGTCTCTTAGCGAGGCAGAGAACAGAAAAGCCTTCGATCAGTCCAAAAATTATATTCAACACCATAAACAGATTTCAAACCCACGCCCACAATAACTTTCATATGTGCGGGCGATTTTACAGATGTCTTCAATTTTTTTTCCTCCGTTTGATTTCGTCTCATTGAACTATGATGAAGTTTTAAAACAGCGCAGCGATGTCCTTGGGAGCTCTCCGGGGTTATAACATCCCAGGATGCAACTTATTCTTGGCCTCTCCAACAGTGGATGCAGCTCTGAAAATGATATTTGCATGTTCTAGGTGCCAGTCCTCTACCCAAGTTCTTGGCAAAGGCTTAATACTGATTTTTTTTTTTTAATATAATCAGGGGCACCTAACGGGACATTTTGAGAAAAAGACCTAAAAACAACAACAAAGCGTGAATAAAGTTTTCTGAAACTATTTTAAGCATTTTGGGAGATTGCTGGAAAAAAATTATCTGTTCCTCACTCCCAGCAAGACTGATGGAAGAGTTCCCAGCCAGCAACCTTACAACCTGCAACCTGACTTACTGGGAAGTTTCATAGGGCACAATTCAGATCTTGAGTGGTAAGCAACCCATACAAGTAACCCGTAGCAGCTATTCTAGACTTCAAATCTCCTCTGACACCCTGAATTATCTTTTTCCCAGCAACACTTTCCTTCCAAGGACTATTATTTCTTCCACATCTCCCAGCCAGCAAAAATTTGCATGAAGAACAGATATTTTGAGGAACAGATCCATTGGGTGCCCCTGTATAATTGATAGACTCTCTTTCTTACACACATGTGGCAATTGTGACCCTTACAAAAAACCAACACGCGAGAACAAATGATACCCAAATATATTACCATGGCAGCAGGAGTAGATAAGGAATTAACTTCTCCTTGCAATACAAAAAAACGCTCGGCTTTACTGCCTGCTTCAGGAGCTTGAATGTATGCTTTCCCGTTTCATTTAGCAGATTTAGTTAGCTGTGGAAAACCACCTCCAGTACTGAATGCACAAGACTGGTACCAGTTCACCAGTATAGGTACCAATGTCACTTACGTGTGCAATCCAGGCTACACCTTGTTTGGGCCAACACGAAGAACCTGCAAGGCAAATGGGAAGTGGGACGGAGTAAAACCTTACTGCTGTACGTTTTGATCCAAATATTTTTTCACAATCTGTTATTGTTGCATATCGATATTTTAGAGTGTATATATTTTTATTGTTTTGCTGATTGTAAATAGGTTTGTAGTTTGTAATGCGCATTTGATCGTTTTTATGAATACCTGCGCAATATAAGTGATTAAATTATTATTATTATTATTATTATTATTATTATTATTATTATTACTTTTAGTGTTTACTGTGCGCTTAAAAGTGAGCATCCTTCCCAGGCATTGCAAGTCTAGAGTGAAGAAAAAACTCTCAAACTTGTTCTTCTTGGTCCTGCCAAGCAAAAGGCCAGATAATTCTGTTTTTCTCGCCTTTCAGTCTGTGCTCGACTGCATCTCCTCATGCTTTTTACAAACTCCGAAACAGGCTGCATGGCGATCTAGGAAGAGGAGCTTTCATATGTTCTGCTGCGCGCCTTCAGGCGAAGCAAGCTCCAAAACTATTCATAGTTAGCAACGTACCTCTTTTCCAAGTACGCACTCTGATATCGAGCACATGATCAGACTTCTTGCTTTCCCCCTAGAAATCCTCACAATACACTTTTTGTGTTCATGGACACGCATCACAAACACTTGTCACGTGTTCTCCACTTGTCTCAACGTCACCGGTCACGCATGCTAGAATCGGTGAAACCAGTCTCTACCAACAGCGGCGGTAGATAAGTTAATTCTTATTTGTCTTTGTCCTCCTTTCTTCAGTTAAGATGTGTTCCTTACCAACCATTCCGTCCTCCATGTACGTAGTACAACCGATAAACTACCAACGTGTCTATAAAACTGGCGAGATGATCATTTTAGGGTGCAAGAAAGGCCTAACAAAAAAAGCGAATGGAGACCCCATCAAAGTTTGTATCAATGGAAAATGGACTCAATCATCTTTCAAATGCGGAGGTATATCGTTTCTCTGTATTGGCTAATCTTTATGAATCTTAGACCCTTCCACGATTTTGATAAAGACCAGTCAGAGAATATCTATTGATACTGCTTTCAAAGACCGCCTTTCTCCCCCCCCAATCTCCCACTACTTTGCACCTGGGGAGCTATATCTTCGTTGGTTTTTAACAGTAAACCACGTTCAAACTATATACTAGTGGCTTCATTACTACTTTTAAGACGTGGTAACTGGTCCAAGTTAAATGTTAAAAAAACGTGGAATTGTCTATTTCTCAAATCATATTATGCTGTACGTGTTTTTCATTGGACCAGTAAGCTTACACCCTTTATTACATCCATTTTGAAATCACTGATGATCCTAGCAATCTGATTGGCTCTCAACAGTGTGATTTATTCACGAATAGCGCTACTTTTTTTTGTGCTCTAAATCACATCTGTTCTAAAGATGTTGCGTCATTCATGCTCTAAATCACATCATTTTTGTTCCAAATCGCACCAATTTTGCTCTGTATCGCATTATTTCTTTTGCTGCTGATGTAAAAGCCCTTTTGCTTCCCCGTTTCAACAAACCGACGACTAGATCAGGATAATTTGGTACTGACTGAATTCTGCGATTTCAAAATGGCTGTAATAAAGTGGTAATTAAACTTTGTGTAGTGCAATTTGTAATGGTAACAGGACTGGGTGGAGTCCAATTCGGTCTGTAATCATACGAGTGATTAACTAAATCGGGAGTCCGATTTGTTTAATCACGAGTATGATTACAGACCGAGTTGGACGACACGAACTTCCGTTACCAATTTATCATAACTTTAACAAAATTTGTGATATATAGGGCTATTTTTTTTTTAATCAAAACACAAGAAATTCCAAGACCTTTTTTTTGCCAGCAGAGAAAAAAGCCATTTCAGCGCGCGTGATGGCGCGTTCTGTCCAATTACTGAGGCATATGTGACGAGTACCGTCCTATTACACTGTCCTACTTAGGATGAAATCAGGGCAGTTGATAGCCAATCAGATTTGAGAATTTTTTTTTCGTTATGATTACGGTCTGAAATCATACTTGTGATTTCAAATCGAACTCGCGTTTCGCGTTTGTCTGATCTCAAAGTCACGCGAAAAGGAACGCCTTCTATGAGAACCCCATCTGCTCCTTCTTCTTCCCTTTCTCCTTCCCTTTTTGAGCCTGCGACCCAGACTAAATATGCCTTTAGTAGATATATAGCATGGATGTTCTTGGGAACGAAATCTGTTTTTCACTTCCTCCTATAGAATAGAAAAACTAATGGCTAAAAGTTAAATAGAAATGGATTCCCTGATATATCTTGGCAGAACATTCCATAACTTATAGGTGCAGCAAACAGAAAGGTCCGTTCACCGAGAGTTGCCTTGGGCTTAACATTCGAATAAATAAGTAGGGTGCTGGCGCTAGAACTTCTTAAGGTATATTTAGATACAGGCTTATGAGTAATTGAGTGCGAAGTACTTATTAAGTACGTATACGAAGGTGCTAAGCCCGTAAAAATCTTAAAAACAATCAACAGGATTTTAAATTCAATTCTGAACTTTACAAGCAGCCAATGTAAATCCTACTAATAAAGGAGTAACGTGACAATATTTACTTTCATTGCATATGTTCGTATTGTTGTAGCCGCCATCTTTGATTTTATGACAAAGGAAGATTGGGGACATCTAGCGTAGAAACAGCAAAAACATTCGCGCGCCCGAAGAAAACGCCAGCACTACAGGCTACCCAGGCACCAGTGTTAGTAATGTTATGCGCCCACAAAAGTTGCCTCCTGCCTTAACTGAGTTGAACAGTGGTTTAATAATAGTTACAGCTATCAAGCTACATTTCATATTATTGCAGCGGAGCGTGACACAAGCTGCGACAAAATGCTTCGACGTCTTCTGAGGAATCGACCAAAGAACACGATCATCAACATAAACATTCGCCTTTCTAAGGCAAGGTACCGCTGCCGTGAAGGATATATGTTGGAAGGAAAGGAAATACGCACTTGTATCCGCGGGCACTGGGTAGAGACGAAGGAACCAAAATGTACAGGTGACAGTTATTTTTTTGTTTATGCTGTAAGCGCTCCAGGTCCAGCATGAACTAACTATCAATGATTTCAATACTTTTAGAACCATCTTTCGATATATTAAAAACCACGATTCAATTTACAGGATAGGAAAAACTTTTTACAAACAAGCTTTCGATTCCATCGCGGAATCTTTATCAAGTGATGGAATTGGGCGTTTGGTCACGTGATTTATACAGAGAACCATGTGACAAAACCTTTCGATAGATTGCGGGGAACTCGTAACGAGCGTCTCTGTTTAATGTTGGAGCCGGAAAAAATATTTCAATGACCTCCCTAGCGCTTCTCTTGAACTTGCCCTCCTCCCTCGCGAAGATCGAATGATCCCCAACCGTCGTTGTTGACGCTGTTGTTATGACAACGTGTTCCTTGAAGCTCACTCCGAAAGTTCTAAGCTGTCTCCAATAAAGAAATCATCACAGCCTTCACGTTGAGTTTCCTACACAAGTCCACATTTTTTTTTTTTTAATTCCCTGGGTGTCGGATCTTAGTGGTGGACCAAATGCTGACTGGTGGTATTAAAATAAGGCTTGTGGAGTGTGCCAACTCCTTGTTTTTTTCAAAAAAAATTTGATAAACCATTTTCTAATACTGCTTGCACGTAGGGAAGTAAGACACTGTGAGCACAAATGGAGACGGATTCACCTTTTGTACCTGAGGCTTTGGCTGTCTTTGGCGAGATTCTGAGCATCCGCTTTTTGTAGCTGATGTCTTAAAGGACTGATTTAAGATTTTTCAATCCAATTTCCTTGTCTAATTGTCTTGATAACCGTCTCTGCTCGATGAAAGAGAGTTCTCACTGCTGATCGTTTGTGTTCCAGATGGTGATATAAATTAAAATTCAGATATTGATCGGTGTGAGTAGGCTTTCTGTAAATGGTGACCTCTGTTTTGATAAGAACGTATCTAGGAAGGGTAGCTTTCCGTTGGATTCCGTCTCCGTGCGGGTCCCTGGAGTTGAAATGCTCTATATCATATATGTGCAATTTGGGGAAGGTGTCATCCACGCGCCTAAACCAGATTTCCGGTAGTCTGGGGAAGTTGGACAACGCTTCTCTTTCAAACTGATCCGACTAGAAGTTGGCAACAATAGCGGATACTGGTGATCCCATAGCACACACCTACAATAGTTTTGCGATAATTTTTCATATGTGTAAATGAAATAATTTCTTCATGTTTCTTCACGAATATACTATTTTATTACCCATTAGTTCATTAGGGGGAAGGGCGTCGCAGTGGTGAGAGTACTCGCCTCTCACCAATGTGGCCCGGGTTCAATCCCGGTTGTGAAACATGACGTCATTTAGTGTATACCCTCATCGACCCTTGCTCACCACCAATCAGCTCTCGATAAATGGCTCAGTAAAAAAGAAAAAGTAAATTGAACGGTCAGCCATGTTATTCGGCATCAAACTCGATTTTCTTTCTTTTCATTTTATTTTATTTGCTAGGAAAGTAGCCTGGTCGAGCGGTTCAATTTTTCGGCCACACTTGTACAATAGCCAACAGCTGGTTTGTCTACGGCCGGTTGGGTTTCGTAACCTTGTGAATATGTTCATTTAATTTCAATTATTTGTTTATGTCTTCATTTTTGGGTCACAATGAAAACTATCGGGTTACCATAAATTGTGCTACCCCTATAAAGTCAATTTGTTTATATTTATTTATTTGTTTGTTTATTTATTTATTTATATTATTGTTTTTAATCAATTACTAATTAAGTTAACAACTCGGCTCTAGAGTATTAATAAGATTGATATAAAAGTTCTGTAGAACTAGATCTCACACTAGCTTCCGTTCCTGTAATTGCAGGCTACTCTTCTTGTGGCGTAAGTTCGTTCGATTTTAGGAGTCGTATCGTTGGTGGAAAGAACTCCAAAAGGGGATGGTGGCCATGGCAAGTTGGAATTTACAAATACA
>BOPM01001068.1:75668-89352 GCA_022179025.1 Porites australiensis | reverse complement strand
AATGACCTTTAAACAATAGTAAGAGGGTGTAAGTCAAAGATAGAAGGAATCGAAACGTGACTTGAAGTAACACATAGTGCAGAAAACCGTGAGAAATTGAAAACGTGCAACTTTGCACGTTCAATAAAGTCTTTAGGGAAAAACAAAATGCGTCATACAACTTGCCTAGCTCAGCAAAATGAAGTGAGATTGACGTCAATCGCCTATGCTTGGTTGAGTTTGTGTGCAAATTCTGCTCAAAGGTCGAAGCGCGTGTTAAGTAAAAGGGTAAAAAATAGCTCCGAAATTCAATAAAGTCTATGAAATAGGTTAAAGTGATTCGAAGTTAGTCGCTTGAAAAGCGTGGGAAAATCGAAAACGTGCACACTATCACGACTTTAAATCTAGGAAAAACAATAGCAACATAGCGGAGTAATGACCTGAATAGAAACGAAGATTGCGTTTTAATTGAGTTCAACAAGATGGCACAGTAATTACTTTAAAACAAAAGGAACAGAAGTGAAGTGCAAGATTGAAGGAAACGAAACGTGACTTAAAGTAAGAGATTATGTAGAAAAAACGTGAGAAAATAGAAGACGTGCAGGGTAGCACGTCCGCGAAATGACTAGGCAAGATAAAAAACGTCATAGATTTTTCCTAGCTCAGCGAAATGAACATCGTTTGACGTCAATGGTTATACGCTCGGGTGAGTTGTATGCAAATTCTGCTCAAAGGTCGAAGCTCTTGTGGACATAAATTGCGCCCAGTGAGCGATAGCTGTTCATTCAGCGAAAAGCAGTTGCGGGTGATAGGTGATCAAATCGACAAGAATGAATCATCAAGCGTTTGACAGCGAGATTGACGGTAAGTAATTGGTTGTAACAAGAGTTATTTGAAAACTGTGATGCCTCATTGCTCTGAGTTAATCTAATTTAATTTATTCCATTTTCACTGCAAAAAGAAAACTTAACTAAATTACATAAGAGAACAATTAACTACATACTAGGAAAAAAACTATTGCAGTGGGGTAGGACTAGAAGGGAACATAAGAACCATTTGAGCTAGTCCACCCAAAAACTACAACAGACACTTAAATAAGGAAAAAGAAAAAGAAAACATTAAAATTATATCTTAAATGTAAAAAAACTATAATTGATAATATGTCATATCCTAGATTAATCTAATCAGAAAATAATTGTTACATCGATTACTACATCCAAGTGGCATGCGGGTAGTCAGGGTCGAAGCTCTTCTCTGGCTTTTAAATAATGATAGGCTTAATTTAGAGGTCCTGAGTTTATCAGGCAGGTTGTTCCATACATATGGTAATCTATTGAAAAAAGTGCCTTTGAATAATTCGGTGCTGACGTTGTTGATCTTTAACTTATTACTAGAATATGACCTTAATCTTTTATCTGTGAAAAATTCAAAATATCTTTCAACTGAATAGGTATAGTAACCACACTTCAGTTTATAAATGTTGTTATGTCTTTAACTTCTCTTTGGTACACCAATGGGAGAAGATTGAGCTGCTGAAGGCGTTCATTGTGAGTTGAACTAGATAGGAGAAGACGCGTAGCACGTCGTTGGACACCCTCAATAAGCTTTTAAGAGATAACCACCTCGCCCCATAGTAAGTGTTAAAGACTATGCGGAAAATTCAACGGTAGCGAACCGTCTTGAAGGGTGGCGAGCTAAAATAGACGAGACTGAGGGGATAACCACCTCGCCCCATTGGCTGTTACAAAGACTAGTGGGAATATGCAATGGGGGCGAACTGTCTTGAAGGGTGGTGAGCTAAAATAGACGAGACTGAAGGAATAACCACCTCGCCCCATGGGCTGTTGTAAAACGAGTAGGAAACATAAGTTGGGGCGAACTGTCTTGAAGGGGTGGTGACATCGACTTTGCGTTAAATTTTGTTTTCTAGGTCTTTTGGAAGAAGACAATGATGTCCTGATAGCCGCAGCCCGTAGATTCGACCAAAGGGGAGGGAATCCCATCTTCCGTGCCATATTTACAGCGGTGGGAAGAAATCGTTCGTTTCGTGGGGTGGTGCAACAAAATAAATACAGGCTCACCTTCCAACAGCTGAGACCCGCAGACGAACATGAACCCCTGGGAGAAGCCCTCACGGAAGCCATACGTCAGGAGTTAGAACAAGTCGTCCAAGCAGAAAACATAAACCCAGCTCAGTATTCTCTACTTTTGGCCATTCATTCGAATTCCTTTACAAACAGCTGGGCACAGTCCGCACGCCATGTTCCTTTAAATGAGTGGCTGCACAATCAAGAGTATGCACGCAGCTATTTAGAGCAGTTAGCCCGCAAATTAAATTCAGCCCAAGTTGTGGACCCCGAGAGGGATGGGTTCTTTGTGGAACTGACGTTCGTGAAAACGTTTGAACGTGGAGGAAAAAATGGAGGAAAAAAGGGAAATCCAGGAAAAATGGCATGGGAGAAAATGGCGAAAAAGAAAAAATGTGTGATACAAATCAAAAACAAAGACGACCTCTGTCTGGCAAGAGGTATTGTCACCATGAAAGAAAGAGCGGATGAGGGGTCCCATTACCATAATCTAAGACAAGGAAAACCCATTCAAGAACGGTGGGCGCGTCTCCTGCATCAAGAAGCAGGTGTTCCCGAAGGCCCCTGCGGGTTCGAGGAATTGCAAAAATTCCAAGATTTCCTCGGACCACAGGGGTACCAGCTTATCGTGGTTGAACCCTCAAAATGTTTAGTGGTCTTTAAAGACCCCACCTATAATGAAGCACCCCAGGTGATTGGTCTCGTCAAGTATAATGGGCACTATGATGGATTAACAAGTATTCCTGCCCTCATGAACAGATCTTATTATTGCCGCCATTGTGATAGAGGCTATGATAGAGAACAGGCGTGTCACCATAACTGCTTTGGCCAAAATTGCTCGGCCTGTTGCCGTCAAAATAAAACCTGTCCAAACTTTGCTACCTGGGTTAAGCCTACCGTTCATTGCCCTGACTGCAATTGTATGTTTTATGGGCAAGATTGTTTTCAAGCGCACAAAACCAAAGGAAAGAAAAGAGGAGACGAAAGTATTTGTGACAGATGGAAGAAATGCCCACTCTGCTGCGCTGAATATCAAGTCAATCCCAAAAAACCACACAAATGCTACCATGTAACTTGCAGAAACTGTGGGGAATTTACACATGTCGCTCACCGTTGTTGCATTCAGCCCATTAAGGAAGAAGTCCCTCCACAGCCACGAGAGGACGCCTTTGAGGACCCCATGTATTTTCAATTTGATGATGATGATGATGACGATGACAAGAGAGGCCCCCCACCCCCACCTGTCTTGAACTTTGCAGATATAGAATGTGCAATCTCCGAGGACCGCGTGTTTCAACCCAACCTCATCTGCTGGTCCAGTGAAGAGGATGAGGAGATTCATCATGCAAGAACCATTGAAGAATTTTTAGAAGCTTGTGAGGCACTGACAGAAGTCGAAGACGATGAACGACCCAGAAAAGTCATCACCTTTTTCCATAACCTCCGAGGCTTTGATGGGAACTTTGTTCTAGAAGTACTCTATGATCAAGGTCGTGCTGTGGAGAATCCCTTAACCCAGGGGGCCAAAATTTTATATTTTGAAAGCGGTGACCTCATTTTTAAAGATAGCCTCAATTTCTTTGCCATGCCCTTGGAAAGATTTCCAGCTACATTTAATCTAACAGAGCTTCACAAGGGGTTCTTCCCGCATGCCTTCAATCGCCAAGAAAATGTTAATTATTCAGGAAGTTACCCCCCAATGGCAGAGTACGACCCAGATGGAATGAATGATAAGAAAAGAAAAGAGTTTATGACGTGGTACCAGCAGAAAGTAGAGAGTAACGCCACCTTCAATTTTCAAGAGGAGTTATTAGCCTACTGTGAAAGTGACGTGAAACTTCTCAAAGAAGGTTGCCTTAAATTCGTGAGAGAATTTAAAGATATCGCTGGCTTTAACCCCCTGATTCAATCCGTGACCATCGCCTCAGCGTGCAACTACTTCTGGCGCAAGGAAAAACTTGAAGAAGACCTCATCGCCCTCGAGCCTCTAGGTGGATGGCATGGAAATCACATTAACCAAAGTAACATCGCTCTTGAATGGTTATACTTCCAGGACCACCAGAGAGGAGGTATGGGGCGTGTCCGCCACGTGCGTAACGGAGGGTAAGTGCAAGTCCTCACAGCAGCAGAAAGCTATTATGTAGACGGTTTTGATGAAGAAACCAACACTGTATTTGAGTTTTATGGGTGCTGGTACCATGGCTGTCCCCATTGTTTCAAGCACTACAGAGATGTGAAAAGAAACTCCCACCAAGACCGCACCGTCAATGAAGTATACGATGCTACCCTGAAAAAAGCTCTCCTGCTACGCCAAGCAGGGTATACGGTCGTGGAAAAGTGGGAATGTGTCTTCAAGAAAGAAAAGAAAACCGACCCAGAGTTACAAGCGTTTCTCCAAGAGTTGGAAATGGTCCCTCCCCTCAATCCACGTGACGCCTTCTATGGAGGAAGAACAGGTGCAGTCGCATTACATTGTAAAGTCGAAGACCCTGATCTCATTAAATATGCAGATGTGACGTCACTTTACCCGTGGGTCAACAAGTATATGGAGTACCCCGTCAGGTTCCCCCTCATCTATACGAATCCTAGGGATCAAGATATTCACCACTATTTTGGCGTCGCCAAAGTGGACATCTTGCCCCCCGAGTTTCTGTTCCACCCTGTCCTCCCCTACAGAGCTGGTGGCAAGTTGACCTTCCCTCTCTGTGCTGCTTGTGTGAAAGAGGAGCAAGAAAAACCGTGGTTAGAGCGAACCAACATCTGTTGTCACACGGATCAAGAGAGAACCCTGAGAGGAACCTGGGCGACAATCGAATTACAGAAAGCTGTCGAGTTAGGGTATCGCATCCTCAAGATTCATGAAGTGTTCCATTTCAGCGAAGAGGATAGAAAGGTGGGGCTCTTCGCGGATTATGTAAACACTTGGCTTAAGATCAAGCAAGAATCGGCGGGATGGCCAGATGACTGTCACACCCCAGAAGACAAGCAGAATTACATCAGACGGTACCAGGAGCGGGAAGGGATCACCCTTGAAAACGTCGCCAAAAACCCGGGAAGGAAACAAGTGGCCAAAATGATGCTCAACTCGTGAGTATTTGTTTATGTTTACAATAACTTAACATGCACTAAAAGTCTGCATTTTAACCTTGTTAGTGGCAGGAAAAGTCTGCATTTAAGAAACACCGTGTTGAAAGAAAGTACAAACACTCTTTGACCTAAAAATTAGAAGGAAATGTATGGATAAGTTGCAGACAAAGTCTGCATGTTAACCACGTAAAATGCAGACAAAGTCTGCAAGTTAAGAACCCCCATTAGATGTCATGATCCATGGCTATTCGGTCTAATCTGTTTTTTGGCTTGTCCCCGCGTTTCAAACGTTTGGCTAGTTTCGTGCCAGGGCCAGCATAATTATAGCCAGGAATGTGAAACTCCATGCCTGTTTTCTCAATGGCTTTTTGAAAATCAAATTTCCCCCCTCGCTGTCTCCTTCTACGGGGTCTTGAACGTTTCCGTTTACCAGTCTTTGCCATCGAGTTTGCGTCTAGTCGGAGTACCAAAGGGTTTCCAGCCAGGGGCTGGGGCTAACGTTTTCAAAGCTTTTTCGGCGGCCTTTTTCAGCACAGTTTGTTTTAAACCTTCTTTTTTTCGTTCCTCACTCTGGGATTTGCGTGTACGTCTTCTTATGGCTCTGAGACTGTCTCTGGCTAATTCACCCGGCGTTTTCCAAGGCGATTCGCCTAACTGGTCTGAAAAGGGTGATTCTGTGGCTAATTCTTCCAAAGACTTTTCAGGGGTCTTGAAGGTAGACGAAGCAGACTTTTTCCTTTTAGGTGTCCTCGGTAACAAACGCTTTCCTTTCGATCCAGTTTTAAAGGAAAACTTGAGTTTTTTTCTGCTTTCCGGAGTCTTGGGCGACTGTTTAATAGCCGGTGTCACGGCTGTTTGTGGTACGTTAGGGGTCGTGGCTTCCCTTTTTATACCCTTCTGAATCGTAGCAATATTACTCATAAATTGTTGCATGGGACCCACCGCTAAATTATTGTCATCGTCATCATCCGTGTCGTCATCATCACGCCCTATAGTGCGTATACCCCCAGGCTGACGAATTTTCTTGGTCCATTGTCGTAACTGTCGGTTCACGGATTTCAAACGGGGTTCTTTCCAGGAATCGGGGGCAGGACTTTCTAGCAACAGTTCTTGTTGGGCCGTTAAACCCGCTGCTTTAGTCAGACGACTATCATCTAAGAGGTCTGATTTGTATTTATCCCTTAGCCGTAAAAATTGAACAGAGTTTTCCACGGGCGTGCTACTAATACCGTCCATGGTCAGCAATTAATGAACATCAAAATCCCAGGGGCATACTTATACGTTTTTGGACCCCCACCTCTTGGGATGTTTTTCTTTCATGCGTTGGTGAAGGTTTTTCAACAGGGTGACCAACGTCATCAACCCTTCTAGCACACATAGCAGTCGTTGGAACAGGACTTGTTTCATCTTAATAGCGGTAGCGGGTCTTAGCACAATGATAACAACGTTTTAACTCACTCCAAACACCTGCGCCTAATTGATGAATCATGAGGTGACGTCTTCTTTTTATACTCTGACGGGGACTTGCAATCAGGCGAAGCTGTTTGCTGTAGGGTTTTAATTTGGGCACAGTTTTTCTGCCAGGACGAATCACCCCACGCAAGGTATTCATGACTAATTCACTCACAGCATTAATTTGATCTGCATTGGCATAGCGAAGTTTTTGTTGACGTTTGTTTTGGTTGGCTTCCTTTAAGACATCTTTTAAAAAGGCTCCTTGTCGTGTCATACGTCCCGTCATCGTGCTTTAGGCCTCCTTTGGGGTCTGCGTTTCCTTTTATACTTCTGTTTGGATAAGGCATGTAAAGCTTTCATGGTCCCATAATTGGCCGCAGCGCCGAGTCCACCCATGGCTGCCGCTTTCCCTCCAGCCACTAAGGCAGGAATAGCTGCTGCTAGGAAGGGAGCTATCCCTCCACGTTGGCTTCCCACCCCAGGTTTGCGCTTTTTTGCCAACCCTCTCCGTCGTTGTCGTCCTTTGGCCATGGTTAATGAATCGCTCGTGAATGAATCGCCTTTTATATCTTCGTCAAACGTATGGACCTGAGGTTTCCCCTCACGTTGGGTTAAATGACTCCATACGCGAAAACGATCGTCGGAGGCTGGATGTAAATCCAACATAAAATAACCAAAGGGGCGAGCCGTCAACCTCAAAAATAATTGAAGCACTCGTCGCCATTTGTCTGGATACACTTGCAGCAACAAGTTACGGATGCCCGTCTTGTCACGAGGACTTTTGAAGCAAATAGCATAATGCGCGTTGCGGTTGATGGTTTTGGCAAATTTGCCGGGAGGAAAGAGATCTTGGGTTAGATACAAGGCGGTAATACCACGATGATGAGAATCTTTGGTAAATAAATCCAACACGCGTTTATCATTGCCCGATTCCTCCATCAGATCATCGAGAATGAGAATCCCATGATGTTCAGGTTTAAACCATTTGACTAACGCTCCTTCAGGAGGAAGACCTTTGTAAAAGTGAACATTGGAGTGTTTTTTCATGCGATCAAAACGTTTTTGCCATCGATCGTAACAGTAAACCATCTTTTGGGGAGGGGGATAAAACAGTTTTTTCTCTTTCAAGAGGTTTTCGACCAATTCACTCTTGCCAGACCCAGACGGGCCGGCAATAATTACACTAGCAGGTTGACGGATCATGTTTCCCACGGTTTACGAAAGTGAGTGTAATGGCCAGTCGCTCCCACTGCACCCATACGTTTATAGCCTTTGTCCTTGCCCAATTTATACCCAATTTTGGCGGCTGTGGATAAGACGGTGCCAAGTCCTTTGCCTCTCTGATAATGACGGACGTTGTCTTTTATACCCTTGAAAGCTTGCTTGGCTAAAAAAGCACCCATTTTAGCAAAACTGGGAGAGGGTCCCGATAAACCCATGGCTACGCCTTCGGCAATTTTATCGACTAGACGGGGTTTTCTTTTAAATCGGGCGCCCCCTTTTTGACTTTGGCCTCGTGTTCGCCTCACAGTGCGTCGTTTTCGCCCCATAGTGTATGATACAAACGCGGAGAAGCTAATTGAACAATCAATTGCATGTGTTCTCTTAAATAGGTTTCGTCCATCCATTCAATATAGTGTTTCATGGCCTCCCAAGCTTGTTGTTGAGCCAACTGAACCGATGAGACCCATCCCATTGGTCTTGGTCAAAATTCTCCTAGGGATGTTGACTCATATACAGTACCTTGGCTTTGGTAAAGGCCTCATAGACTTGACGGGAATCCTGACGTGTAATCATGCTGAAAGTACACACGATACAGTCTGGGAGAGACTAAGGCTAGGGTAGTAAACACCACCTTTTTAAGGACTGGTTTGTCCAACAGAAAGGTGTTTAATGCAGACCATTGATGAGATCTGGCAAGGGTCATAATCTCCACCCAGTCTTGTAAAGTACCCAAGGGCCAATGACAATGACAGTACCATTGATACAACAAATAGATATGGGCTTGCGTAAAAGCCAATCCCTCTATGGCGTTTTGCTCATCCCCACGGGTTAACATGGTCAAGAATGAAAGACACAGAGTTGAGTACACATATTTATTGTAAATCATAAAAATAGCAAAAGGCGCAACGGCTTACATTGGATTGTTTACAGCTTAATTCTTTTCTAGACAGTTGTGTCTTAATTAGACGTTGAATCTTTTCACCCGCACGACGATCATTTAATACTAAATTTTGCGAGTTCCATTGCGCTAAAAAATCTTGAAAGGATTCATTCCTGGCTTTGGCTTTTAAAAACAAGAGCGCATAATGTCCACAGGTTTGACTGTCCATGGCTTGCAGGGTATGATCACTGGTAATGACTTCTTTCCATTGCTTGAACCAAGCTTGTAACTGTGGGTTCTTGTAAGTGGATAAGGGCAAACCATAACTATCAAAGACTTCACACACTCGGTTTCGCGTCCAAATAGCTAACCAATGTTCCCCAGGTTGACCTTCGGGGTCTGTGTTGACAATGTAAGCATCACTCAAGACTCTCGTTTTGGGAACGGGCGGTAACTTGTCCGCTGGAAACACCCCTCGAAACACTTTGTTCAAGTCAGGATCTTGTCTGGCTAAGTGGTTCAGGACCGTATCACTCAGAGCTACGAACTCCATCTTAGCTGTTGACAGAATAAAGAATTCCGCCCCACTGGTCTATTTCATAGATATTTTCATACTCGCTCCAGATCACCACGGTAATGTTGTGACCCACCGCTGCCCGGAAGTCAATTTCATAGCGGACATTGCCTGTGAGTCTGGGATTTCTGTACTCAGGGTCATCGGCATCGCCTGGAACATTGTTGAACATGAACAGGGTACAATTTTTGCCTTGTCCCCAATCCCCTGGCCGCATCATAGGTATTTTATGATGTTTGTAGGCCCCAGAGGCAGTAAGGAATCGGTCATACCCTACCAAATCTTCTGCTTTGGTATTGCCTGTGAGTTCCAGGGATCTGTACGGGTACTCTTCGCCGTCAATCGTCTGTCGGACTCGGGTCACCCCAAACTTTTGATAGGCAAAGGGGTAGTGTTGCAGACTTCCATGGTAATTGGTGGAATTCATTAATCCTATAATGACCTTCCCAGGAATTTTGTTCACGAAAACATTGTCTTGTTCCCAACGGGTGCTATTGCCATCAAACGAATAGGTTCTGATTTCACTGCGAACCACAGGATATTGTACTTTCTTGGTTTTACTAAGGCTACGTTCTTTCTGCAGTCTGGTATACACGGAGGCATTGAGAGTGACTTTTTTCATCCAGAGAGTGACAAAGATGTCATTGTCTTCTAGGGTGGGAATCTTTTTGCCTACGGAGGTGGTCGTGTCTGGCGTTCCAAAGAGAAACAGGTTACTGTCGTTCAAATAGAGTTCTAGATCAATTTGAACTCCTGGCACAAGACATTTGCCTGTTCTGAAGACGGCCACATGAGGTTTGATCATAAAGGTATGATACGTTTTGCCTAGCAAACGGCGGGTCAAGGCCTTGAGCCCTGTTTTTCCATCCCAGTCATTGGGATTGGGCTTATCATTAGTACCAGCATTGGTAGGGGTTAATGAAGCACGCACATTCAGTTCATTGACCCATCCTTGAGCAGCCAGGGTGGTTTTTCCTTCTTCACGACTGTAATTCAACATTGTTTCTACGTAGGCTTTGTGGTGATAGGCGTTGCTTTGCTCCGTCATCAATACGCCGTTGAAGCTCACATTCATTTGATTAAAGAGGGTATGCCCAAAATTGTTGACACAATAGACATATTTTGTGTCATTGCCATCTGAGGCAGCTGTTTCATCATCATCAAGACCTCCTGTGCCTGTCGTATTCATACGTACTTTCACTTCCAACTTGGTTTCATTTAAATCATAGTAATCTTCTGAGGAGGGGACCGTAAAGAGAATAGGTCGTCTCCCCGTATTGGCAGGTTTGAAAGGAATCCAACGTTTGGCTTCATACCGATAGTCAATGTCTGGGACGTCAAACAGATTCAATGACATGTTGACAGAGTGATGGCTTAACGTCGTCTGCGACGCCTTTTATACTGTCGACCTTTGGTGGTCCATGGATAAGTGACTTTGTGCACACGTCCTCCTTTCTGTTTAGTGCGTCTATCCGCCTTTTTTCTTAACTGACGTAGCCTCAAAGGGTCTACCCCATAGGGTTTGTAGGAGGTCATGGCCCAGGGATTCATGGGGCTAAAAATAGTACCACCCCGTTGGTAGGGTGAATTGTAACGACCAACGGATCGTTGATGTTTCACACGGGATTGTGATTTTTGTCCACGTTGCATGATTACACGCCTAAAATGTCTTTGACGCGTTGTCGTTTCTTTTTATAGCTTTCTTTAACTTTGGTTTTGGCATAAAGACCTACGGCTGCGGGAATTTTACGTTTCAGACCTCGTTTTAACACTTGGCTTGAGCTTTTAACGGCCTCTGCAGCAGACGCCCCTTTTTCATACGCGTCAAGGCCATGTCCAATGGATCGAAGCAATGTGGGTCCAGCTAATTTGACCAACTCTTGTGAAAACCCTTTTCCTTTCAGAGTGGGGGTATGATATCGTGTGAGTGACCCACCCAACATGATGAAAGACTGTGTCATCAGAGAGGAGAGGGTTCTTTTATACTCGTCGAAACCCTAGGGTCACCAGTGTTTTGCCCGTAGGCAGGACCAACAAGGATCCACGAGGTGTAGCGAGTGACACTTCAATGATTTCCACTCGTTTGCTTCGCAGTCGAATCCATTCGCGATGAAGGGGTTCTACCGTAGCTCGGCCCTGACCCCGACGTTCCAATTCCACTTTTCTCAACAACGAATGTTTTTGGATCTCAACGATGGTCGATTCGACTACATCGCAATACAACATCACTGTTTGTTTGATGGTTCCCACATGTGTATTAAACAAGGCATTTAAGTTTAGGAATTGCCAATCGACGTAGCGGGTGAGATACATATACTGCTTTCCTTCCTCAATCTTGACTTTGAATAACTCATTACCTCCCATTAAATCGTGTGGTTTAATCCCCACAAAGTGTTCTCCTAACCACTGAGACCTTTGATTGGTTCTCGTAGGAAGTGTGGTATCATTATAGGTGTTGGTGTGTAATGCATAGTCTAAATTGGGTCCTAATTGATACTTGTCGTTCTTGTCTGTGGTAAGGAGGCCAAACTTTTGAGCAAAGTCGACATAAAACCCAACGGTTGATAAGGGTTGCACTTTATTGGCCGCATCGCGAGCATAGACATCTTGAGGAGGGACGGCTTTTAAAACCAGCGTGTCTTGTTTCCATTCAAACGTGGGTTTCCAAGTGGATTTCAAGGATACAGTGGCTGCATCATTTTTGGCTGTTTTCCAAGCGACTGAGGTGGTCGTCAAATCTTTCATCATGGTTTGATCCATATGGGTGATAATATTATGCCATAATTGAATACCTGAGGTAACCGGAAAATCGTTTTCCATCACGTCCTTTAAGATCACCTCTTTGTCTTTGGCTTTAAAGTCCACCAACCATGAATTATCCGCTGCTTGATAACGTTGGGTGAAAGTATAACGATATTTGATTAACCCTATATCCTGATTAGAGGAAAGAACGGTGGGACTATGTCCCTCGTCAGCCACGAAGACACTCCATAAACTCGCTTGCCAAGTGTCTCACGGTAAATTCAATATTGTTTTTATTGTTGGGAAATTCATCAGTGGGATCACTGATGAGAGTGATACGAAATTCATTCATAGTACTTGCAAGTCGTTTTTCCAAATCCAACTGTTATACTCTTTGGGCCACCCTTTCCACGCAACAAACACTTGATTTCCTTTTCGTTTTAACACTTTTTCCACCCGAAATAATGCCTCATCGGGGAGTACAACCTTTTGAACATCTTCTTCATAAAATGTGCCTTTTATGGGTGTTCCATTCCATTCTGTGAGGGTGTAGGTGACAACGGGGCGGATGGTTGAAATCCCATGGACTAAAAAGACTTCTTCTGTCCAACCAGGCAAATACCCTTTTTGAAACACCCGATGTTTTTTGTTTAACCGTACTTTATCTCCCACACGCAGTTTAGGATGAGCCCGTTTGCGTAACCGCTTTTTATACAATCGATTCGAAATCAAATATTCATTGTCCGGGGTTACATGAGCAGGTTTTTCTTGAATACTGGAATGAACCGTGTGATTGTATTGCTCCACGATGAGGGGAAGGGCTTTCAAGTAGGTGCGGGTATTGGCAGCAGTAAAATAACGGTACAGTTTGGTTTTTAACGTTTTAATCAACACTTCAGCTAAAGCGGCTTTTGTATCCCCTTGGGTGGAAAAATGGTCTACTTGGTGTTTTTTAAAAAAAGGCTTGCATCTTAGCGTTCATGAACTCTGTCCCGTCGTCTGATTGCACCCGTTGAGGTTGTCTGGGGCTAGCTTGTTTCCATAACGTCTGTAATGCTCGCACCATCACCGCACCTGTTTTGTTTTTGATGGGAATGGTAGAGGCACATTTGGACAGGACATCCACCACGGTTAAAATGTATCGGTGACCTTTATTCCATTTGGCTAATTTCTGGACGTCCATCAGATCCATCACCCACTGTTGATCGACTTTAAAGACCATGACGGGCAAGGTAGGAAAATGACGACGTCGGGACTTGTGTAACGTGTAACTCAACATGGTTTCTAACACATGACGAGCTTTGGATTGAGTGAGTCCATGGGCTTTGGCAAATTTAGCCACACCTCCTAACGAGCCAGGTTGGGAAGGATCGACATAGGCGTTCGACAGTTTTTGCGCCATGATACATGAACCACTGTGCTAACAAATAGGACAATGAATACGTCCATGAAGAATAGTGTGTCTTTAAATAGTGAAAAATCAATGGTCCCTGCGTGGGAAAATGACGTTGCAACCAGGTGATGTAAATAGCGTAACGACCCCAACTGCGATGGGTGTCCATCATATACTCAAATAAGGCAATAGGTTCACAGCGCTCTTCTGGAATGGGTCTGTCTTGGGCTAGTTTTTGACAAATCCACATAGTGCATCTATAT